>KV908760.1:2500-30000 GCA_002005505.1 Botryococcus braunii
GAGAGAGAGAGAGAGAGAGAGAGAGAGAGAGAGACGTATATTCTCACAAACACAAACGCACACACACTCATACATACACACTTTCACACACCAAATCTTTGCCAACCCAGACAATACAGAGTGCATGCATGCATGCATTTGCGTGGATGGACACTTCTGTGTGCCTGATGGGGATGCCGGGCGTGTGGAGTTTGCATCTCGGTCTGTTTGCCGCACTCTCAAGCGGGTGCTGCTGGTACTGAAGCTCTTCCTGGCTGCGCAGTTCCAGAACTTCAGTTTCTGCAACCTGGAGACGCTGGCCCAGAAGAACTCGGAGGCCGTTAGTGACATGGCGGCCAATCTCGAAGAAATCCGTGCCAAGTTTGGCTAGCAGGCTTTGATATTTGGCGAATTGTCTGGTTTGGCTTGCTGCTGGAAGATGCTGTTGGCTAGCTCTAACAGATTGGCAAGCCAATGGGGTGACCCGCCAAGACACCTATATGCATGCACTGCATGTAGGAACGTGGGCTGCTCCCTGCCCCAGCATGCACCCCCCTACAACGCCTACACGGGCAGACGGGCTTCCCCCGGCTGTGCTTCAATGGAATGTACAAGCACACGAAGCAGCCTAAACGAAGTAACCTAAGGCTACACCCCAAGTAAAGCGGGTGCACCTCTAAAGTTAGAAAGTTTGTCAAACGACTGGTTTGGTAACAACATTGTATTGCAAGCATTCTATCCGTGGCACTCCGCAAGCCGCCATGCTCTGTACTAATGTCATAGGCCGCCGCATTTCTCTTTCTATGAATCGGGTGGATTTTGGCAATCCTGGCACAGTTTGTTTCTCGTCCGAGTGCCCCTGGGCTTGTTGCAAGCTTGGCATCAGTGACTCTGGTGCAAGCACGTTTCCACTGTGGCTATTTTTTTTACGTATGATTTGTACTGATACCAGTATGGAAGCCATCATGTTTTTCTAAAGGATTCGTCTTCGTCTTTCTTATTTCAAAGAAACCTTGCATGCAGCATCCGTGTCTTGCATGGCAGGACTGTCTGCAGGCAGTGTGGTTTACAGCTTCTCCGGCTGCCTCTGGAGAAGTGAAGCGAAGAAGTCCTGCAGGCGTCTTCAACACCTGATGCCAAGCATGTTTAGAGTGTGCTGGGCGTTCTGTCCCTTCTTTTGGGGCTGGGAAATGGAGGCTTTGTTCCAGTAATGTTCATCCAAGATTGAGCCTCACCCGGTTGAACAGCAGAGTCAAGGGTGGTGTTGTGCCATAGATTTTGATTTACTGCCTTTGTATCCCCTGTGAATGTACATAGGGTATTCCCTTTCTTTCGGAACCTGAATGCCTGCAGGACAAGGTTGTCCATCCTTTAAACGTGGCCTTGACAGTGAAGAATAAGTTCCGGGATTTGCCGGGCAGGACATGGCTCAGTGTATAGTTCTGTCCGCAACACGTACGCCCTTGAAACTGTTGTGGGGACGGTCGTATATCTGGGCAGCCTGTTTTGGGTCTTGCAGGCGCTACTGGGGGTCTATACATTCCTGAGGGTAGTTGTCTGCACCCTCGATATTTGAAATGGGCGAGATGGACTCCCTTTTTGTGACGTCATGATTCGGCATCAAGTACGTTGAAGGACGCTTGCGGCGCTTTCTGTTAGACCAAATCGCAGAAAGACGCCTCACATGACAACCGATAGGGGTGTCGTGCAAGGCTTCCTTTTGCTTCCCCATTCTGCTGTGCGGGCTATAACCGCCTGTAGCCCTAGCTAGAGCCGCCTGTATTTGGCTTCTTTTTGAATAGGCGCTGTCTGAGCGGGTGTGACTCATCACTTGTTGGTGGCCCCCCTGTACAGGGGGCTGACACGTGTAAAATTAGGCTTGTCATGTGGTCTTACCTTATGGCATGTGCCACGAATGGCATGGAGTTGAACAGGCATTGCCGTTAACTCGACTGTGGGCTTTGGGACGGAGAAGGAGGAGGCCTCCCAGGGGCAAGCTCGTCATCAGTCTTCAAACCTGGTTCCTCATATGAACCCACTACAGAAAAGAATGCTTGCTTGCTCACTTCTTCACATTCCGAGGCATGCCTTGAGCCTGTGGAGGAAGCTGCTGCAGCAAAGACATGCCATCTGTGATTTATCAGAGGTCGTTGTTGAGTGAATAGTTGAGGGGAGTCAAGTTGTGTAAATCCTGTTGGTCAGGGCACTGTTTCGTCATCCCGCCCCAACCAGGCAGAAAGAAAAGAGGGGGGGGGGGGGTGGGGATAAGGGGGGAAAGCATGTCATGGTCCCGGCAAACACGTCAGTTAAACCCTATTTTTTCTAAGTATATACCGTACCGGCCATAGTTACCGTACCGTCGCTAATTATTGGGCATTAAATTAATTTTGGCCCAAAAGGACCCGTTATTTTCCCCTCCCCTGCGGAAATTTGGAATTTTTTAAATGTTGGGCCCATTTTTGAAACATTTGTGCCCAATAATTTGCGCCGGTTCGGTATTGACCATTTTTCATATTTTGACCATACGAATCATTCAAAATAATAATGAAAAATAATACCCGTACATATCGTACTAAAATTATTCAAAAGTCTGTTCATTATTGATCAATAATGAAAAATAATCCGTTTTCCCGCTGGGCAGGGGAAACAATTCACACATTTTGGTGTTCAATTTTAAGAACGAGTGCCATATTTACGGCCGGTACGGTATGTAATCCGAAAAACATAGGCCATAATTATTGACCATAGCAAAATTCGGCATCCAGAATATTCATAATTTCAGAAATGTGGGCGAAAAGGTCCAAAAAGGTTCCTATGCGCATGCGTTTATACATTGCCTAAACACACACACACACACACACACACACACACACACACACACACACACACACACACACACACACACACACACACACACACACACACACACACACACACACACACACAAAACCTTTTAGCCAAAGGAATCTGTACCGGCATCCGATGATGACCTTTCGCCATAACTAGTTTGTAGTGAGTCGCCTAGTGTTTCAACTGTTATCACGGGAACTTCCAAGTTGATAAGGATCCAAAGTGCATTAGAACTTTTTTAATCCATCTTGTGACAGTACGAGTACCGCCCTCTGTACCTCAGAAAAATATAGGCCATAATTATTGACCATATCATTTGGCGAATTCCATATTAATCATTAAATTGACCACCCAATTACTTTTGAGGTCAATGCTTATGGCCGGTAAGGTACTTAGATATACATACAGCTTCGTCTGGAACAGTTCTAAAGACACGCTCATTGTTGTCGATGTGCAATAGCGGGGAAGAATCCAATGTAGCCTCATAAGTCAAGAGTCGATGTTGAAGAGGTACATGGCTTCTTCAGTAGCCATCCACGTGTTTCTTGTCCATCAAAGTGATCTGGTACAATGATGCCTCCCTGCCATCATTGGGCGATATAGCCTGTGTGTTGCAAATAATAACTGTGTGATGTCCTCCTGTGTCAGATGTATCATGAATGTGTTACACATGAATATCTTTTTGTGATGTCCTCCTATGTCAGATTTACAATGAATATGTTACACATCTCTGTCTTTAAATTTGGGTATCGAATGAGACACAACGTTGCATTCTGCAAACCTCAACTCCACGGCGACAGCGACCATTCACAAGGGCACGTCCAGTAGGCCTGTGATGCTATTCACCTAGGTGAATAGCAGCAGAGACAAAGGTCGCGTGGTCAGCCCCGAAGGTCGCACACGACTATAGGAAGAGCTTGTTGCTGTCATTTCCCATGAAAGGCCCAAATGCTAGCTAGGTGGAACCCGCCCCTACAATGCAGTGTATACATGAAACCTGTGAAACCGGCACTCTATACATGACATTGCGCACAGTGCAAACGGCAGGACAAGCATGTGGGCACCAGCGGATTGAAAGGCCATAAGCCTTGCTATTGAAAAACCTCTTCTCAAATGCCGTGTGCCATCCATCACGCGAGCTGAAACAAAAGAGGAATGACTTGCAGTGAGACTCACGGCATCAAAGCAAGGAGAAGAAATATTTACTTCTGATCCCAGAGGCTCGTTCATTGCAGAGTACGTTTGCAACGGATAAGTGTCAAGCACCGCACTACTGTGCAAGCACTCCTGCGTCCTGCCCCCCCCCCTCCCTCCCTCCCTCCCTCCCTACCTCCTTCCCTCTCGTGTGCGTGCACGCCCGTGTGTCGCCTTTGCCCATTAAGTTGGGCACAATGGTGTACCTTAATCTTGTGTATGGCAAACGTATGCGTAAAGAGCTCTACAAGTAGCTTCACGAAAATTACAAACCACACCAAACGAATGGCATGCCATGGCCATCAAGATCAACTAGCGAGTACTGATTTTGTCATCTGCATCCACAGTCCCGACAGGGCCAGGAAAGTCACACAGATTCTTCGAACTAAGATGATCAACATAATCACTGGTTTGAGACAATTGACAACTTTCTACGGCTGCAGGCATAGCTTTTCTAGGGAAGTTGAATTAAAATATCTCCTTTACGTGAAATGTTAGCGGTTTCATTGAGCTATGCAGCCGGGAACTGTACAGCAAGTAGTGCCATACCAGAACTTCAACATAAACATATTGCACAGAGCACAATGAAAGGCATACTCTGGCCCTGTGTACGATATGTACCTCCAATACGTTAAAAGCAGCATGCACTGCACGGAAATGTTCAATTGCCAGCCCGTGCCCACATGCGGTGTTACGCATGGGGGCCCAACCTCCCCCCCCCCCCCCCCCAAACACAAAACACACATTGTTCAGCACCGTTGCCAACAGATGTGATCATACAAAGAGCTCCAGAGTCCCATACTTCCATCTCCACGGTGCTCCACACATGCAGCTGAGGCAGCACCACTGATCCAGGGCCCACGGCTCTCCCATTTGTAAAAAAGATTCCTTCCGCGTCTTGTAGGGCTGAGACCAACAGGGCTGCTCTCCGTTGAAAGGTTCATAGATAAGGATGGTTCCCACTGTGGAAGACTAAGGGGTCCAGCTGCTCACTGCTGTCCTGTGAAGAGGCTTGTTTCAAAACGCATGGGGTGCACAGCCAGGGTGGCCAGGTTCAACAGAACAAGCACTCCAGTCTCTGAAAACTTTGGGATACTGATGATGCGGACTTGCTGTCCCCTGGGCCCTGAACGCCAGCCAACACACACACACACACACACAGAACTTTCAGCAAGCGATTTTGGAAGACGCAGCACCTTTCAAGCAGGGAAGACCACCAAAACAATCACGAGCCCCAGGACACGACGTGCATGTGTGTGTGTGTGTGTGTGTGTGTGTGTGTGTGTGTGTGTGTGTGTGTGTGTCTGTGAGTGTGTGTGCGTGTGTGTGTGTGTGTGTGTGAGTGTGTGTGTGTGTGTGTGTGTGCGTGCGTGCGTGCGTGCGTGCAGGCGTGCGTGCGTGTGTGTGTTTGTGTGTGTGTGTGTGTGTGTGTGTGTGTGCGCGCGCGCGCGCGCGCGTGCGCGTGCGCCCTGCAGGGGCGGAAGGTAGCTTGCAGTCCAAGGTCCTGCCAATGATTCTGTCAAACCGGCCTAGCGTCCAGTGACCAGCCAGCAGGAGCTGGATCAATGAAATTCTCTGAGGGGAGAACACCCCTTCCCCCCCAAAACTGCGTATTGCAGTACACCGTTCATCTATCGACGGGGTGGAAAACCGAAGAGGGGGCCCCCACCGCAAACAAGGCGGGTGCCAAGCTCAGGCTGATTGCCTGCAAAGAAGACGTGGGGGGCGCTGTCCAGAACGAAAGGGTCGTTGTCGGGGAACGGATATGCCGTTAAAGTGTCTGGAGCGGTGGGAACCAGATGGCCCCAATCTAAGATGTGTTCCATGATGCTCAGCCGATCTTCCAGCCCGCTGTACTTGTACACGTCATCAACGTTTTGTCCCGACGTCCCCAGAAACTTCACACCATCCACTTCAAAGTCGTGGGGGTTGGTCACCCTGTGCAAACCACCAGTTGTACCACTCGTCTTGCATGACCGGCCACAAACTTGTGGTTACCATCCTCTTCATCCATGCCTGATAGCTCAGGATTCGAATTTTACAGCATCATGTCACATTCCTTCCTGACTAGCTGCACATGCCTGCCCAGTTCTGTTTAGAACTGCGTTTTGCAGAAGGACAAGGACACGGGCAGGAGACGCCAGGACAGAAAATGACAGGACATGCAAAACATGCAGGACATTGCGTTACATATTTTATCCTGTAAACTGACAAGTCAACCCTCATGTGCCTCATGTGCTTGAGACAGGGAAAGGCGGAAGAGAGAAACAAGGTAAAGAAGGTATTGGAATGGGACGTGGGGAAGCGGGCGGACCGATTGAAACAGGGGAAGGCGGAAGCTCCAGGAAAGAGGCCATGAAAGAGGGGCTGCTGTGGCAATGAGTGATTGCTGGGATCCGCAGGGCCTGGCATTATGTCCACGGGTAGCCCTGATACTAGCTGGCTCACTACCATATCCATTTCTCTGCAGCGACCCCTCCCCCATCACAGCAAGAAGTGTGTTGCAATTCTATGCAGTGCTTTGCACCAACATGCAGCGACAAGCACATGACTCGTGGACGATACGCCGTGCAGCCATAAGACAGCGCACTTGTACCATCCACTCGGCGAGTCTTCGCTATGGAAGCATGCAGCAGCAATCACCCCGGGTATGGGGCATGAACATGGCAAATTCAACCAAGGTTCAAACGGTACAACAAACGACTTCCAAAGTTCAAACAGTAAATTTTGGCATAAAAGGCTTGCCACACGACCCACCATGCCACAAACATGGCAAGAACGCTCTACAGTGCACGGACACTGCAGCATACCATCGAATGAAAAACAGTTCCCGTGCCAGTGTGCGACAGATGATGGTAACAGTACAAACTGTCACAAGGGATTCATACACATTCTCATCAAACTTACAATAGCGCATGCAGGAAGCACACCATACTTAGTTTATATTGCATTATGCCACAATTCGTCACATCAAACACACGTGGGCGAGAGCACATAATGTGTCACAGCAAGTAGAACAAGTGCATTTATGGCAAGGAGCTCATGTGCTGTGTCGCGGCATGTCACAGGACATGCCAAAAGAACAGCAGAGCAAAAGTGCAAAAGAACAGCAGAGCAAAAACATGGCTCTCCACCTCAGCTGCACCTTCCAAAGTAGACTGTGGCCGAAGCATGTTTCTTGGTTCCTATCACACCATGCACTTCACACACTAGCACTCCATATGGAATGCGATGTCACTCATGTCTCATATCAATATGACTTTTGCATCAATAACAATGCAGTGCAAAAAACTTTGAATGTAGTCATCAAAACCGGATCAAAACCGGACGTTGGATAAAGCACATCGAAACGAGTAGGCCCGGCACTACACAACTAACGGCACTCACCTTATTGCGCACAGCAGGACTTGGAAACCACAAGGCGTGAGGGTCCTAGAGCCTAAAAAGACACCACGCCATCCCCGCCCCCCCGGGGCCCCCATCCCCCAGTCCCCTTGATCAAGCATCTCCTACTCCACCTTGTTCTTCTCCCAGACCACCCTTCCCCCCCCCCCCCTTTTGGCAATGTTTTCCTGTCCTGTTCATCGCCTCAGATGCACCCTACATTAGATGGGCGATTTCCTGCAGCAAGCAGGACTCCCCACACGCTAAGGATGGCCTCCTGAACTCTGGAAGAGAGGGGAGATGGTTGAGGAGCAACTCACTTGATTGGGGCAAGGGCAAGAGCCTGCTGTCTGGCCTTGCTGAGTGTGGTAGACTGCGCCAGAGCCTCCAAATTTGCAACTATGCCACCGGCAAGTACCAGTCTTACAACCTGGCCATCCCCCACCAGTTCATCCGCTGCCCTCCCAGATTTTCCTCCCCTGTGCATTAGAAAGGAAGCAAAACATGGAAGCAGAATGAAAAAAGGGAAGCAAGGCATGTTAGTAAGCACAGACCAGAAAGCACTTTTCCAAATATATGTAACGTCTGCTAGGAAGAGCCTCCCCTACTCCCTCCCGCCCGCCCACCACCCAAGTGGGGGGGGGGGGGGAGGGAGACACAACACAAATTCTGATGGGACAACCTGACATGGAGTCCCTTGGACATGTGTACCGTGGGGATCTAACGAGCACATCCGCACATGCCCCCAACTTGCAATTGCCGTACATCCCCTGAACTTGAAGAAAGTCCGCACGACAGACCTGTGCGACGGTTGCCTGTTCAGGCTCCCCACCAAGCAGCCCAAGGAGATGGTCAACCAGGATCGAGAGGCGAGACAGATCTGTGGCCTCGTTGCCCACACCAAGCCCGCTCACGAGGGCCACATACTTTTGCGGGGCTGGTAAAACCGGTCTAGGCAGTGGCTCCTGGCTCCCCAGCCCACTGTACAGGACGTGCTGCAAGCCCCAGCCTTGGCTTTTTAGCAGAATTCTGCAGATCAGATGTGACTATGGAAGGCAGTGCGCATTCACGCCCTTCATTGGCCGAAGGGATCCCAGGACACATTAACGCTGCTTACAAAAGAGAAGAACAACAGACAGAAGCCTCAATGTTGACAAGGCATTCTGGACCTCTTGCAACAACTGATCTTGTTCATCTTCCGATGGTATTTGCCTGTAACAGGTCAACCTTCTGAGACAAGCAATATGGCAATGGGAAAGCTGATGCGCCCTCACCGTGATAGTTGCACACACCTGCAAGCGTGCAGACACAGACACACCCACACACACACACACACACACACACACACACACACACACACACACACACACACACACACACACACACACACACACACATTTCCCTCAGTTCTTCTCTATGACACATGTATCAAGAGGACACACAGCATGTTCGGCAAGCTGCTATACAAAAATATAGGGATGATTAAGGCAAGTCTTGAAAATACTGCAGCAAAGTATACACTATGTAATCTGGTGGTACAGGAGAGTAGTTAGGCAGGCGTTGTGGAAGGAATAGCTGTTCTTGAGTGCACGGGGATTGGTAGGGAGGCGGGACAAACTTTGTGAAGATGGACAGTCAGAAGCAACACCCAGGAGCAGGCAGCCGCACTGGAGAGGAGGGGCCTTCATGACAGGGGGAACGGCATGCCCACCGTAGCAAGGAATTGGCCAGTGGCATTGGCCCTTCCCCTGAGAGCCACGACCAGCCCTGTTACAAGCTGGGAGGGCGGCACTGCCTCTCCCAGTATTGCCATTCGGGCGGAGGCATCTTCCAACACCAGACTGTCCTCAGAATCTGCAAACTTGGTCCGCCCCACCAGCTGTGCTACACCCCGTTCCTGCACTCCAAACAGAGCTGCATAATACCGAATGTTATGCATACAAGATTAGAATGAGCTGAAGCCAGTGCTGGTAGTAAGCTCATTAATGTTCCTCAAAAGCAACAGTCTGAACTAACAGCAGTAACATACCAGCGAAAAGATGGCATCTAGTGATGTGCTATGGAGATCCTGGTAACTCTCATGTTCTTCTGATGGCTGTCATTACATGCTGTTTGCCGGCTTTAGTATACTGTTTGCCACAATCTTTCAAGAAATGAGCAACATTATGATACCTAAAATTACAAGCTCAACGAACAGCTAAGTGGACGTATGTATGATGATTGAAGATAAAATTAAATTGCATGACGGATTGATGAACGATATCGTTTAAGATGATCTCAGTAAAAGACACACAAGAATACTGCTAAGCAGTGTGGTGCACATAAAGCAGAGGTCCACTTAATCGCAATGCATATCGTCTATTGAAAGAACTCATCACAAGTCGCAACACTTTTTCCGCTTGATGATACTGTACCACGCATTGATTTGTTTGTGCGAATATGACCTGCTTGCTGTTGTTGTACTCTACAAAGCAGAACTGACGAGGTCAGGGCTCGAAGGGCAGACCTCACCTTGGTGTATTCATCCAAAATACTGGGTTTTAACTTCATATCTTTGTAGATTGTTCCTATTACTACAACATCTCTGCCTTCCACAATGTCCAGTACAGTTACAACTGCATGCCCATACCCAACTATCAATCCAGGCAGATGCAAAATGAGTTTCTTTTATGGCAGGCCCGTCGATTATTGTGCGAGACAGCAAGAAGCACTGAGGGGCCATACAGGGAGATAATGAGAGAGGTAAAGAGGGGGAAAGGGTGGATGGAGTGGGGAAAAGAAACAAATGGAAAGGGCAGAAGGGAGGGAGGGGGGGAGGGGATTTGAGGGGGATGGAGACGGAGAGGGAGTGGGAGAGGGAGAGAGGGAGGGGGGGGAGGGGGGGAGAGAGAGAGAGAGAGAGAGAGAGAGAGAGAGAGAGAGAGAGAGAGAGAGAGAGAGAGAGAGAGAGAGAGAGAGAGAGAGAGAGAGAGAGGGGGGGGGGAGGTTAACCTGGCAGAGATGGAGAGAGGACAAGCCCAAGCTACTTATGACTGAACCAATCAACAATGTGTCCTGTGATGGGTGCATTGAAGCTCTAAGAATAACAGAAAGGGTCAAGGATGCAAGAATTGCTGATGGGATCCTGGGCACCGCTCACTTGGGATCCCTGGCCACTCCTCTTCAACTCTAGCACGCAGCTTGGGCGTCATTCTTATCAATCGGCAGAAGTATATGTTCGCGTACTGCCCATTATACTCCCTCCTTTTAATACGGAACCTCTCATCCTGTGCCCCACGGCCACTCGTATGAACTCCCCAAAACAGTGACGAGGCTATGTGGCCAGAAACTCCGGTAGTGATCCAGCCAGACCGCCACCAATCAGCAACCCTGTAAATTAATGTTGTGTATATGCCAAGGATTCCAGGCTCAGCATGTCAGGGGATTAACTGCGCTGTTGCATTTCCCTGATCAGAAACACTCAATTATTGAGCTTGCATTCACATTATACGTAGCAGATGAGAACAACTCGAGCTCTGGCGCTTGCTAGGTAATATAGGAACACTGGAGTCAGAGGCCCTTGAGACGTCCTTGCTTACGTGACACACATATGCTGCACTCGCCCGCTGGTGAGAAGGACCAGCCTGCCGAGAATTTGAAGGTTCTGACAGAAAATCATAGGAGTCATCCCTGTCGTACAAAGACAATCAGAATAATTTTGGTCTTGCCGTCTACCCGGCGACATGGAAAGCCCCATAAGTAGTTGTGTTCCAACATCGTTCAAACATCTACTCTCTCCTTGCAAGAACATTAATGTACAAATTCGAAACATCAATTCATCATTCATAGAGGGTATCCACTGAGATGCAGCGTACATTGCGCACGGTCCTTCATACTCATCAACTGCAGCCATAGTCATGAACAGGCAACAGTGATGCTGATAAGCAGGTTAAAATGATAGGAGTATCAAAGAATCCTTAAAGCTAAAAAATTTGCATTGAAGGCTTAACATATGCTTCTTATATCGCACAATCAAACAATGGGGATCTCCGCGCCATCGCGGGAGACGTTCTGAACATTGTATACATCTCCCAAACAGCAATCATGTTCCCGATAGGAGTTACAACACTGATTTTCCTTCTACAAGTTTAACCATTTTTGTATGTGCTGGGCGGCTTAATTGCAGTACCTGCTTTTCTAGGCACCTGTTTCCTTCTTGGCGGGTAACGTTCATGGCCATGCTGCGTAACGCAGCTTATTGGCACATCAGAATTCACAACACAGTTGAGTGGCGGAACTCTGTACCGTTCCGCCAAATTAAAATCCTTGCTCAAGTGGTGTAAGCTACACCGTGTAACACTTCAATTTGGAGAGAACCACTTCAACGTAAACTTTAAGTGAACCCCTGAGGGGCTGCACAGAATGTCAAATTCGTGTGATTCCGGGTGTCTTCGAATTCGTATGTCGAGTTGTTAACCTCTTCAAGGATGTTTTATTCCACACAAATTTTGGCCAAGAAAGGTCCTCTTGGGACTGTGTGGATTGCCTCGCACTTAGACAGGAGACTTAAACGTTCACAGGTTTTTGAAACAAATCTATCAAGCACAGTCGGTACGGACCTTCCCAACGTCTTGTGGATTTAAACGACCATGGCTTGGCGTTATTTTGAATCAATGACCTGCACATCCAACTAGGCGCGTACTGGTTGGAGGGGTTTAACAACTGTTCGGCTGGATTACTGGCTCTTTCTTGCGGACAGATAACATTCTTAACCCTGAAGCGCCGCTCGCCCTGCGACTTTCGGGGCAGCTTCTGTTGGGAGTTGTAAAAATATACTCAAGGAAAGTTGCCTTCCTGTTTGATGACTGCAACGAGGCTCTTGTTAAAGTCACTAAGGTGAATAGCCCAGCATAGGCGTACATTAGAGGCCTGCTTGATGCATGGGGTATGATCAGCATGCCAAAACTTAGGGTTGATTTTAAACTAGAGATCATAAATAATCGTGTTTGAAGACATCCTGTAAACTTGTGTGTCTTTCAGAGGGTGTGCATTCCACTGCCAGGGCACACACAAATAGTAATTCCGTGCATATATGCAAAATATTTTTTTGAAGATACGAACACTTATATTTGTCTTGAAATGGATACTTGCACAATAGAGACTGACGAAGTTCAGGTTTGGCTAAGGGTTGGAAATCTGTTAGGCTTGAGGGAGGCCTGTTGAACATGGCAAATCACATGGTTGTTGCAGAAAATGCTTGTAGTCCTTGCAGGCATGTAAAGGGGTCTGGAACCCTAAAACTGTATGTGGGGCTGCACTAGGCTTTTAAACCAGCGGATGTGGATTTGCCACCTGATGGGACCACAGCTCCCTTGGCCGCCATTACGCTTCCAGATAATTACAATGTGATTGGTTCTTTGGCCGACAACCCAGCCTTCGATTTGACGTGCGTTACTGCTCCCAGTCTAGATTCCCTGGTCAGGGAAAGGAGGCGTGTGCAAGCACAGGGCAGACAAGGGTTATGGGGTGGCAAGGGTTGCATCTCTATGGCTCCTTTACTTTGCCTTGAAGGGTTGGAAATATAGAGAGTTTGCGCAAGCTAGTTAAAACTTGTTGCCACGCCTACTGGCCAAGGATGGCAAACAATTCACAAGGCCGTCTCTAGCCTGATCACCTCAGACGTTGCGCAGGCCATACAACTCTTCAGAGATTGAAGCTCCAGAGTACTATGGTGGCAAGCGGGACTCTCTGCTCATGCTGGATGACTTCTCTTCACTGGCTGGTTCGCAGCCTCTGTCATTTGAAGGTGTGAAATGAAGCTTATCAATCCCTCTGCTGGTGTTGACCACTCTCAACGTTTTGTGAAGTTCATGCAACCTTGCTCAGACCCCAGCCCCATTGGCTTGCCAACTTTGTGAAATCGAGCCCCTTTTGCGTAATGCTTACCTTAAGCGACACTTATATGACTGTTGCCCCTTTTCAAAGCTCTGAGTCACATGAAAGGAAGGGGGTGTGGGCAGATAAGGTAAGAAGCAAGTCGATCAAGACGTGGTTTAACAAACAATGGTTTTATCAGTTTCACTATATGGTGTGGAAGCCGGGCCTCTGTCGCAAGAACCCATACATGAGGTAAGCATTTGCGTAATGCTTACCATAAGCGACACGTATATGACTGTTGCCCCTTTTCAAAGCTCAGAGTCACATCAAAGGAAGGGGTGTGGTCAGATAAGGTAAGGAGCAAGTCAATCAAGACATGGATTTACAAACAGTGGTTTTATTAGTTTCACTATATGGTGTGGAAGCCGGGCCTCTGTCGCAAGAAACCGGACATGAGGTTGAGGGCATACAATTGTCATGCCTGAGGAGGAGGATGTGGTTTCTCATTCTTCAAGGTTATACAATGCCAGAGAGCGATGCTGTGCAACTTTTAAATCATCCTTCTTCGAATACAATCTTTCACGCTGGTTGGGAAGTGTATGTCGCTTGACGCGAACTGGACTGCCCCTTGCAGTCTGCTTGCAGGCATTGATAGGTAAGGTCATAAGACGTAGGCCTCAAAACCATGGAAGGGGCTAATCCATCCGGACATTAAGGCTCACTCTGTGGAAGAAGCCCTACGAGCAACCCTAATCAAACGGTGGGATTTATGTAGAGACTGTAAGGAGGGGATGAACCTCATAAGTTGGCTGACAAGCACAGCTAGTCATCATGATGGGTAACATGTACATTCATTCAAATGAACCATTTCTCGGGGTTCAGATGATCTGAATCCCGAGAATGATCTGAAATAGATCAAGATTTCTGACTTCCATTCAATAGGTACCAAAAGGACGTTGTCATCAACAAGGGGTCCCGGGATATCAACATGCTCTCACAGGCCGCCTGCGGTTGCGAAGGGATGCAATGGGGAATAATGGTGGCACCACATGGTCAACTACATCCGTGTCCTGAAGGAAGCAACTCTATTTTAAGATAGGGGATGAAGATGCTGAAACAGAAGGTGACCACTTTTACTGTTGCAGTGTTGGGATTTGGGAAGCCGCATGGTGAATGCTGATGGGTTGCGGCTGCAGATGAGAGGTTCGACATAGCGGGTGAAGATGTGGAGCGCCACCTGTCAATGTCATTTGACCGGCCTGAGCGCCTTCGTGATGCTCCAATCCGTACTGAACCCCTGCCGCTGTATTCTTCAGCTGCTGATCCTGATCTTGCCACTCCTGTTGGTGAGAAATTTCCACATGCAAGCCTGTGTGTGTGTGTGTGTGTCTGTGTCTGTGTCTGTGTCTGTATCTGTGTTGGGGGGTTTCCGAGACACCGATTGTTTGACACCATATTTTTGTTATTTGCAGACTCGAGTTCCGGTAGGTTGCTGCTTCTCTTTTCCTGTGTTTTGGTCTTGGCAGAACTTCATTTATGTCTTGCGGTGTTGAGGTACAAGGGGTTGCCATTCGTGTTCGTGTTATAGTCGGGGTTTTTTGTGGTTGCTATTGGTCATGTGCGTGCAGGATTGCTTGTGATGTTGTTCGTTCTTATTCCCCAAGTCATTGCACACATAGTCATGGTTCTAGTGTTGGCAAACCTGTGTATGGACAGCCGGGCTGCAAGATTGCAGGACTAGATGACGATGATCGGATGATCATACCTCCAGACGATGACTTTGATTTGCCACACATGACTTTGGAGCGACCCGCCAGTGATACAGGGGACCCATCACCTGCCCTTGCTACCCCAGCCGTCGCAAACTCACCAGCTGTGTCTGGGTAAGTATTTATTGCATACTTGCTGGACCAACACTTGTCTTTGTCTCCGACATAGATTTTTCTTTTTTTTTTCTTATTCTTTTTCCAGTTCCTCCCCCCGCCCCCCTCCCACCCCTCCCCTTCATGTCTTTGTGCATCTGGTTGCCTTTCCGACAGCAGTTATAATGAAGCGCATGTGCAGATACACCTTGAAGAAGGTAGATCAGGCTTCGCTGCATGGCTTATGCCCATGCCGTCCTGCCTGCACCAGGGACGGATCGAGTCGGGTGAGTCCTTAGACTGGCTAGGGACAACGAACATTACTCTGATAGCATGATGGCGACCTTCTGGTGTACTTTGCAAAAGAGGACAATGGACGTTTTCAAAACACGGTGTTGCAGTGTCTCCTTTCTCTTTCCGGGCCAAACTCATGTCACAGTGACCGGTGACGAGGGAAACCGCCCAACCCATTTCCTGCCCCAAACCTGTTTCGCTGCCGCTAGGGAAATCAGTATTGCATGATAGAAGCCCTCGCTGTTTTGCATGCTGAGCAGCGGACTTCCGGGTACTAGAAGGGGTGATTCTGCCTATACCTGGCTGCCACTGTCATGGCCTTCGCGATGGTGATTTCTTCAGTGCAAAGACAATCCTAGTCCCACCACTGACATGCCCTAGAACTGCAATCATACGTTTGCTCATGTTTTCCCATACGGAGAAACTCTTTGTTTTCACTTTTGCTCGAGGCAAATCCATGCACAAGTGTCAGCGCGTGCGCACCCTCAAGCCCTCCATCTGTCGCGTACCCACGTTCTTGTGCACCCAATGTCCCTCCATGCACATGCACGCACATACCACCTTCTTTGTCCTCTCATACCTTGCAGTGGCGTCTGGCTCACCCCAAGTAACAGTCCAGGTAGTGGCACACACACACACACACACACACACACACACACACACACACACACACACACACACACACACCCCAATCACTGCCGAGTTTGGGGCTGGTTCGTATGGGTCTGCCTCCCTTTAGCTCTTCTCCTACCCTGTGTCACAAGGGTGGAGAATGCTGTGGCGCTTATGGGTCCGACACGTGAATTCCAACAAAAGCGAATGTTCGTCAAGGGTATTGGAACCGATTTCTTTAGTCCTTTTCCTATGAGGTAATTGTCAGATGACCTATTTTCTTATAAAGAACCCTCAGATCCCGGGAGCCCACACGCACACAAGCATCCACAAATCCACCCCCGCCCCCCCCGCCCCCGCCCCATTCTCTCAACACACTAACAATCATAAAACAATGAGCAACATGGGAATCTGCCCAAAAAGGTCCACATACCGTCCAAGTACATGATGTGCTATGGTGGACCTACAGTGGATCACTTGCCTTTCTCTTCCCAGCACGCTCCAGGGCAAGGCCGCAGATGCATGCATGACACCCTCATGCCCGTTGAGCACTGTTGCATCCTGTAAGCCCATTGCCAGGGGGGGAGGGGGGGGGCAGTTGCTTTATATGAGAGTTCAAAGATGAGACTGCAGGCCTCCACTGGGGGAGCTGGAGCTGCGAGAAACTTCCCCGCTGGAGCATATCCCTGGGGACCGTGCTGTAGTAACTCGGGCCGCACCGGCTGCCCGCCTGGGGCCTGCTCTTGGGGTGAAGAAGCGACGTGTGAAGCTGGATATGGAGGGCAGCATGGCTGTGACAGAGCTTGCTGGGGACCTCATCAGAGCCTTGATTCATGACCGCTCCAGCTTGCTGAGGGATCGCTCCCACATGTCGTTGTCTGCCTTGCGCTGCCAGCTACCCTTTCCTCCCAACCATGTGGTGGGTCCCCCTGCCCCCCCCCCCCCCCTCTCCTCTCCATGGAGGCCCTCAATATAGTCACAGGACATCCCCACACCTACATGATGCGGATTGAAGGTAGGGGTGGCTCCTCTTCTCAGAAAGGTGTTTGTCTTTCTCCTTCTACCCCCACCCCCAAACCCCTATTTTGGCCCCCCCCCCCCCGCCCCTCCCCCCCGGGGGGGGAGGTGCTTTGCACCATAAGGCACCAGTTATGTAGGAATCAGACTTTGTCTTTGTCCATCCTCTCATTTTCATTACCGCAGAGAATCGCATTGGGGAGAGTGTTTGGCTGATTCGTTGCTTTGAGACCCTTTACAGGGTCGTCTGAGCTGTGGGTAATGAGGGTCAGGGTTGAACTTGTGAAAGGTCTGCAAAGGGTTGGTTAGAGGCAGCTCGTATGGGAATGGCAGGGGTTCGAACGGCTTGCCGTTGTTGGTGTGTAATTCGTCAGAGAAGCGTCGTTTAGAAAGGGAAGGCACCTAATTCAGCTGGGAAGGCAGGCTGAGACGGGAACGTATCGACACGAAGCCTTAGGGGGTGTGTCGGCTGGTGCAGGCTTGGTACAGCGATGAGGCACGGGAAAGCGACCTGCATCGACCAGGGGTCAGCAGTGCAATGCCACGTGAACTTTACCAGCTGTATGCACGACACATGGTAGGGCCCAGCGCCGTCCTCCGTAGGAAGCGCAAGAGCACTAAGGCTGGCCAGACCCAGGTGCTGCCCTCCTACTCCTGTCCCTCCCTTTTTCCTCTTGTCCTTACCAAGCCACTTGCCACTGTGCGACTCCAGATAGCTCCTGAGACATCAACCTGTTCCTGAGCCACCATGGTCACTGGCCCTGCTGCCTGCTACTCGGTGAATTTTCCATCGTTCCTTGTACCCCTCCCTTGATCCCTCCCTCTTCCCTTTCCAACCCTGTTTCGAACAGCTGTACATAACTGCCCTCCACCCCCCCCCCAATAAACTTCACACATCTCCCCCCCCCCCCTCTCTCTCTCTCTCTCTCACACACACACACACACACACACACACACACACACACCCTTTTGCCAGGCCATAGGCCTACAGTGCCCATGTGAGAATATGTCAAATCACCTTCCCGAGCGGCAGTGGGTCTTACAAGGTGCTACATGCACTGCGTCTCCTACCTCCCAGGAGGCCCTGGGCATGTTATGCACTGCCAAAGTGTGTGCATGTGCTCGTGCCAGTGTGAAAGAGCGCGCCCGGTGTGTGTGTGTGTGTGTGTGTGTGTGTGTGTGTGTGTGTGTGTGTTTTTGTGTGTGCGTATTGGGGGAGGGGGGTTGTGGGTGGGGTGCTTGATCGATTTCGCATCATGTTCTTGAGTATGGCGGGCAACAGGCCGCAAGTGCAGAGAATGAAGGAGCGGTTGAAGCGGGGCCCCCGGAGGAGCAGGCAGAGGGCAGGCTGGATGCTGAGCCTTCAAACCTGCCTCAGCCTCTACAGGATGAGGATGGGGACCTCGACATGTCAGGAAGCCCTCCTCTGGGCCCCTCTCCCCAAGGCTCTCTTCAGGATGCTGTGGTCTCCCTTGAACCAGCTCTGCCTCTCCATGCGCAAGGGTATGTTTGCTCCTCATATGCCATGTGAGAAAGACTTCTCTGAGGGTCCTGGTTCTTCGCTTTCCTTCTTCTGTCCCCCTCTCCGCATTCGCCTCCGTCCTTTCTGTCGCCCCCCCCCCCCCCCCAAAAAAATCTTGACACGATCCCTGAATGGGTTTTGTGCTCGGCAGTAATGGTGGTCCAGGCGCTTTGCTTGTGTGAGTCTACATCCGATCCCCCCCCCCCCCCCCCCAAAAAAACCATCTCTTTCCCCCTCGCTAGGTCTGGTGTCTGCACACGGGCATGTGGGCGTATGTGTGACTCTGTGCGCGTTTGTGCGTGCACACGCGCGGGCGCTCTCTCTCTCTCTCTCTGTGTGTGTGTGTGTGTGTGTGTGTGTGTGTGTGTGTGTGTGTGTGTATTGCTGAGGGGGAAGGGGGTTAGGGAATAAGTCTGGTGGGTGCTGGGCCTTAATGACAGGCTGAGAAGTCTTCTTGGCTGCCTGGACAGGCCCGAAGGTGAGGAGCTGGCAAATGGTCATCATATGGACCCTTTTGCAGAAGCCAGTCCAGTTGTGGAGCAGGAGGATGAGGAGGATGAGCAGGAAGGGGAGCTCGGGGAGGGCGGCGAGGATGGGCAGGAACCACCGACAGCTGCCATCACTGAGCGTACAAAGAAGGCCCTAACTAAGCTTCAGGTACATTGTGCTCTGCCGCCTCTAGTTTGCTTCCCCCTCTTCCGATGGCTGAAAGCCCACACACCCCCCTCTGTGTGTGTTTGGGGGGGGGGGGGGTGGCGCATATGTTTCTTTGGTCACAAGTCACAGTTGCCAGGGAAGGGAAAATGTTTGGGGAAGACAGAAGGTGTGTGTGTGTGTGGGTGGGGGTGTGTGGGTGTGGGTGTGGTGGGGGGGGGTGGTGGGTGTGGGTGTGGGTGTGTGGAGGGGGGTTGCATGCGCTGACATGCTTTAAATACACCTACTTTTGTGTAGTCGTGCTGCTTCACCAAAAATATGAAAGCAAGGGGCAAGGGGGGCGTTTAGTCAGGGAGAGGTCTGCTGCAGCAAGTGTTCTGAACTGTTTCAGGGGGACAGGCCAGTTTCCTACCAGAGAACGGAAGGAAACGGAAGAAGTCGGGAGGAGATGTGGCCCCCCGCTGCGAGTCCATGAATTTGGAGAGCATTGTGGAGGGTCACACACGGTTGGATGCCTCCCGCTGGTTCTTTGAGATGCTTGTATTGAAAACCCGTGATTATGTGGAACTCTCTCAGGCACAGTCTTACGGCGACATCATCATTCGCCCCTGCCCCAAATTGATGCACCCCCTCCGTACTTGATGCAGACAAAACAGCGCATGGCAAAACAGCACATGAGCTGGTACTGCTAGGCTTGGCATCATGCCTCAGACACCCTGCAGGTTTGCATGAACTGGTGGTAGCATAGTTTACGTAATTGGATAGAGGTGCAAGAGTCTTGCGTGTTATGCCTCGTGATGCAGCCCTGCTCTTTATGGTGCTTGTTGTCTTGATGCAACCACGGGGCATACGAAGAGGGCAACCCTTTCAGCTGGAATGTTCTGCATGTTGTGGCATGTTATTGGGGCTCAAAGACACGTGACATTGTTGGTTGAAAGTAACTGAGGGTTGGTTGCGTTATTGCTGTTGCCTATGTTGGGAAGATCTCTCGCAGTGTGGGCAAGGGCTAAGCACATGAGTCCATGTGATCTGGGCGCGCTACAGCTGGTGCAGTTCTCGGAGGCAATGCTACAGGTCTTCACAGATCAGTCGAGAGCTCCAATAGAATATATGGCTCAGGTTGGATTGGTTCACCTATTGGATGACCTGCCTCCAATTTTGCTTCTCCTTCGGTCTTTATGCGAGGTACAGCTGGATCTAGTTCTGTATCATATTGAAAGTATAGTAGCTGCACAAAAATAAATTGTGCCCTTTGCCGGCGTTAAGCCACCGGAATTGTATGGTAGGTTGCAGCAGAGTTTTGAAATGTCAGTGCTGGTGTGGAATGCTCTTGTAGGTAGCAGTTGGCTGTCCCCTTCTTTTTTTTTTTTTTTTTTTTTTTTTTTTTGGCCCGGGTGGGGGGGGGGGGGGGGCGGCGCTTTCAGGGGACATGCGGTTGCGAGCCCTGCTTACAAAGCTCGTGGTGGAGTGAGGGACCCGGAGAACTGCAGTAAAGGTATCTGCACAAAGGAGCGTCTGGTTCATCCTCTCTTCTATTTTTCTTCTAGAAGATGGGGCTTGTAACATTTATATGCACATCCCATCTTGGTACTTATTATGCACTGAGAACCAATTGTTTTGATGTCGTCACACAAAATTTGATTTTTCTTAAAGAGAGGCAGGGATAAAGCGCGTCTCGCGTGTTGGTCTCAAGATGAAGGCTTTAGTGGTCTGCTTCTTTGACAAGGCTTTTGATCTGTTTGAGAATTCGCCAGCAGCTCTGAACCAATGTTATCTCAACTGGACTCCATTAAACGTGCAAGGTCCAGTGGACTTTCCCCCTTTTCAACAACCAAATAATGCTGTGGTTGGGAAGGCAGATTGATGAGGTTACTGAGCAGCGATGTCAATATACTGAAGGCCAGGCAGGCACAGGCTATACACCTGAGGTGGCTTCAAATCGTTACTTTTCTACAGAGCAGCAGTCAGCGGTAGTCTGGTAGCATGACCCTGGACAGCCTTCCAGCCGGTACTTTTTCAATAAATTTTGTAAAGAATGGAGTAATTTATATCAGCCAAAAATGGTTCTGGCAGCGGTGACATATGTGGTAACATGTCGGTTGTGGACAGTGCCGAGCCCTTCAGGGACACACAGACTCACTTCATGATCAAATGCAAGACCATATATTTTATGTTGCAAAGCATCAGAGGTTCAAACCCAGGGCAACGTCGGACGACACATCATGTCGGAAACCAAAGTTTCAAATACGTAGCCATCATGGATGTAACATCCTTCCTCCCTTTCCTTCATGAGTTAATTACTCTACTGTAGAGGAGTCGGATTACAGCTGCCCAACCCAAGGGCATCATAAGAGGCAAAAGACGGCAGATGTAGGCCGAACTCTTGCGGCTCTTGCGGACGAGGTCCTGACCGAGACGTTCAAAACGACTCGAGAAGGACGGGTCGTCCAGGTTATGAGGTCCACACGACTCGTCTCGGTCGATGCTGGTCGTCGTCGGGGCATCCCCCGTTCCCACCGGTTCTGTGATCAGTGTCAGGCTGGTTTGGTGGGTGATGAACACCACCTTGTCTTTTCCTGTTCGGCCCTTCAGCCGATCCGGGACCGTTACCCCCATCTTTTTCGTTCCCCCTTTCGGTCGTTACGTCAGTTCGTCTGGCAAGATGACCTTCAGTCTGTGGTTAACTTCATTTATGATTGTTTTCAGTTTCGGTCTTAGGTTTGTGTCTTGCCCTTTGCTGGCCCTTGCCCACTCTTGGGCTGTGTCCTGGGGCTTTCCTGCCCCTTCCTCTGTGTCCTGGGGCTTTCATGCCCTTCCTTTGTGCTCTTGGCTCCCCACTCGGTACTTTGGGTTTGTGTTTGGCCTTGATTCTTAGGGTTTGTGTTTGGTTTCTCTCGGTGTCTTGCTGCGTCGGTGTTCGGTTTTCCATCTCATCAGCCCTTTGGGCTGGGTTGATGTAATTCCTTCCTTCCTTCCTTCCTTCCTCAGACGAGTCGTCTGTGTTACTCAGTGAGTCACAGACTGTAACTGACTCGTTATCAGCCAGTGGCTGTCATCGAGTGGCTGTCAGCCAATCAGATTCTCCGGTTTCGAAGACGGAACTGCAGTGCGGTTACCGCACCCGACGTTTACCTTAAAGAATGGACGGCGCATTACACATGACTTGAGCAGCACCAGTTTTCCGTAAAGATCTTCATGATTAGAAATTCTATGGTGAATTGCTGCTCATGATGACCGTTCAGGTTTGGTCGCGCTGCAACTTCCACGGACTGTCCTGGGCGCACGCCGTCTTCGAGGATGATAAGTCTTTAAACACTGTGGAACACACCATTCTATAATTAAAAATTGTATAATATCATTGAACACTTTTATGTCACAAGCTGGTGTAGAGCTGCCCAGTCGGGTAAGTCCCTCGTTCGCAGATCACAAAGCTGTCTCGAAAGGCCTAACCAAAGTATTGCAACACAATGTACCAAAACCTGAGGTCATCTCAAATAACGAGCATAAATATGTTTTGGTGATATCCAGTTGTGTGCATTCTCTAAACCCCCAGGGGTTTCTAACTAAACTTTGGCTCAAGCCTGGGGGCCAACAGAGGGTCTGTTACATGTGCATCAAGGTTGCAACTTCTATCAAATGTCCTTTATGGAGAGAGAGGGGGGGGGGAGAGAGAGAGAGAGAGAGAGAGAGAGAGAGAGAGAGAGAGAGAGAGAGAGAGAGAGAGAGAGAGAGAGAGAGAGAGAGAGAGAGATTTGGTTGGTTGGTTGGTTGGTTGGCTAGTTAGAAAGAGAGACTTGTGGGTGTGCGCGTGCGTGTGCATGTGTGTGTGTGTGTGTGGGGGGGGGGGGGAGAGGGGGGCTCAGCGACTTCACTGAAGAGTGAATTCCTGCAAGCTTGGGTGGTTTGCTGTAAGAGTGAGAATGGATGATTTGCTATGAAACCAAGAAGCTTCACATGTGGTTTCACCAGTCTCGTACCAAAGTCTTCCGGGCTTCTGCAGCCAGCAGGAGGACGGCTGTGCCAGGCACAACTCATGCAATGTCTCATGTCTCATCTACTTCTTGAAAACATGGTTCTGTGCCTACACACACACACACACACACACACACACACACACACACACACACACACACACACACACACACACACACACACACATCCTCTTTTATCCTACCTCTGAAAGATGCAAAGGTTTGTATGATTTGACAATTGGATGGTGCAGTACAGCTGTCCGCTCCCCTCGAATTTGTAATGGAGTACAAATCCGAGGGGACCGGACAGCTGTAATTCTGGACTGAAATTAGTATGCCACTGTCAGCAAGGTCAATCCTCCACGTTGTGCAGTAGCGCAAGGTTACCAGGCTGCGTCACAAGGTTCTACATCCTGCAAATCAAGATCGTACCGAGTTGTCATGGATTCATGGTCAACCACAGGGATGTGAGTTCCTTGTTGACCTCTCTCTCTCTCTCTCTCTCTCTCTCTCTCTCTCTCTCTCTCCTCTCTCTCTCTCTCTCTCTCTCTCTCTCTCTCTCTCCTCTCTCTCTCTCTCTCTCTCTCTCCCCCTCCCTCCCTCCCTCCCTCCCTCCCTCCCTCCCTCCCTCCCTCCCTCCCTCCCTCCCTCCCTCCCTCCCTCCCTCCCTCCCCCCCCCCCCCCCCTCCCTCCCTCCCCCCCCCCCCCCCCCCTCCCCCCCCCCCCCCCCCCCCTCCCCCCTCCCTCCCCCCCCCCTCCCCCCCCTCCCCCCTCCCTCCCCCCTCCCTCCCCCCCCCTCTCCCTCTCCTCTCTCTCTCTCTCTCTCTCTCTCTCTCTCTCTCTCTCTCTCTCTCTCTCTCTCTCTCTCTCTCTCTCTCTCTTCTCCTCTCTCTCTCTCTTCTCTCTCTTTTTTTTTTTTTTTTTTTCTCTCTCTCTCTCTCTCTCTTACTCTGTGTGTGTGTGTGTGTGTGACACAGACAACACACACACACACACACACACACACACACACACACACACACACACACACACACACACACACACACACACACACACACATGTACACCCCCCCCCCCCCTTTTAGGTTGCAATGATTCTGCAGCGTTCCGCCAATCTGTTTTGGCCTGATGTTTGAGCACCAATTATTTACACCTTTCAACTCTTTCCAATCTCAAGGGTGAGATGGTTGTAGATCATTTAAAAGAAATTAGAAGTGTGTGGAAGCCCAAGCAGACCCGCGCACCCTGAATATGCACAAAGCAACCAAGGCATAGAATAATGAATCCAAAAGCTTGGTCCATCATGATGGGGCCTGATGTGTCAGGCCTGAGCTCTGAGAGGTTCCAAAGCATCAGTGACATTGTTGCAAGCATGATGGCCTCAGCCACAAATCTTGCCACCCTTTATCCCTCTTCTTGCCATGTAGGCAATTGCATGGATGAGCTTAGTTGCTGGCCATTTTTTTGTTTGCTGTTCACAAAAAAGGCGCGTTAAGTATTGCTACACATTTTGAACAGCAGGGAGGACATATATCACCAACTGACAAGAAGAAGGTCAGCTTTCATGCTTTCCAGAAGGTGCAAATCGGCTAGTCCTGAGGCTGCTTAAGTTGGATACCGTGACATCCTTATTTAGGGAGGTTCAATTTGAGGTAGGTAGACAACTTTGAAGCTCCCTGTAGAGGAAGGCTATGATATTGGGTCGAAGACCTGTACAACTGTTGATGGCTTAAAAGGCTTCAGAAAGTTCGAGCATGCTCATCTGGGCATTGTTACATCTGAGGATGTTGAGCAATTCCTGTTGAGCAATTCCTGCTTTGTATAATAGTGCCACAGGTTATCTGCTGGAGTGCTTTGGAAAGCACACCAAGGAGCATGCTGCACATAAAGTATGTACAGAACAGGGCCTCATTATAGTCACCCTTGCAGCAAGAGCAGAGCGGGAAACCTTCTGTACTTAGAGGGAAGACTGTTTTTGGGAAGGGGAACTACAGCCAGGAGCATTGTCCGCAGATGACCTCGGTAGCTGGCACATCGGGATAAATAGATGACTCGAATGCATACGTATGTACACAGAGACTTGTTTTGGCTATATGCATATGGCCATATGGCCATCAAAGGGGTGTACATTGTACAATACCCAGGAGGATTTAGTAGCTCTTTGATGCATGCCACAGAACTTGCAACACCTTCAAGGAGAGTTCGGAGACATGATTCAAATTAATCAGTCCAGCCCAGAAAAAATTAAGAACTTGCCTACTTGCCTACAATCTGGAACATTTGGTACTCGGGACTGATTGGAATCCTCAGGGAGTGTCCTCAATAACTTCCCTGCTGGTCTCAAAGGACTGTCTTGTCACAGTCCCCTGAGTCGTGACATGAGGACAAGTCAGTAAGGCGATGAGATGCATCTTGGCTTTTTTGGTCATCACCAACTCCCTGAGCCTCTTGTGCAAACCTTTTGGCGGAAGGTTTGGTGAATGTTGTGCTGCTGCTTACCTTCATTGTGATGCCGTGTTGCTGACCTTGGTTTTTGGCAAGGTTTCATTAGAACATTGCAGCCTTCACGCTATTGCGGCTATACATAAGGAGGAGGAGGAGGAGGAGGAGGAGGAGCGGCAGGACCTTGTTCTCTGCTAAAGCAACTTGGCACCCATAGTAGTGCTCAAGCATGGCTCTCCTAGCTAAAGATTCCCTTCGTACCTGCAAAAATATATTTATAGCTCGATGCGTGCAACGAACTACAGCTGCAGGCGGCTTTGATGGCGTTCAAAATCCGCTGAGGTCTGACTTGGGTGGACATCCTTGCATCAGTTGGCAGCGGTTAGGTCCAGTACAGCACTCCAGACATCTATGGCGTTCTACTTGCCTAAGGGGGTCATTTCTGCTGCTCTTCTCGCAAACATGCCCAGTGCTTACCTTGCTGCAGTCATGCAACGACGAGAGGATCGTATCTGGGGTGATATTACTGATACACAGCGTTGAGACCTTGCAGCCAAGGCAACTCTTGTGATATGTGCGGAGGAAGAAGCAGCTCCGCACGTTCTTTTGACTTTGAGGCCAGAGTACCTTTCGTGACCCTGATCCAACGCATGTGGAGGGCTGCTGACAGCCCTGCTGTGACTGTGCTGTTGGTCATATCTGGACACCGGCAGCTGCTTGTGGTTGCTAGCTGACTGACCAACTTCCATGCTTGCAGCACAGCCAAGAGTCTTTCGGGATCCGCATCTCTCCTTAGCATCACAGCGCTGTGTCTTCCGGCATGGGATCGGGTGGCTCAATTGTGGGAGGGAGCTGCATCCTTGGGCAGCTGGTTGGCCAAGCTGTGCACTGCTCCTCAGGGGAATCTGGGGGTTTGCCAGGTGTCAGTGTTGTGATATGTTTTAAGAACCTCAGGTTTGGACGGTCCATCCGAGTGTGGATCCATGTGTGACGTGATTGTTGGAGACTGAATAGTCGCTCCCCACCTACAACAGTGCTTGAAGACTTTTAGCAATTTGACAAGACAACAATTACATGTAACACGTAAGGTCCCGGTTAAGAGGAACTCAGAGTTTGATATCTGAACGTTGGCAAACTGAGCTTTCCATGCGTTTGTGAATACTTCTAAAAGCTGATCGAATGCTTTTCTTGAGCAACAGAGAGATGAAGACCAGAAGGTTTCCAAGTGTGGCTCACTCTTGAAGCATGTAGTTGTGGACAAACTAGTTTCACTGGAAATTTTAGAGTGGCCAGTACCATTCTGACCTCTGGGAATGGATACGTGCTCAGGGAAATGAATCTCTTGGAGCTGGTGTGGCTGGTAGTCCCATGGGTTCTGGCCAACTATTCACAGATACCAAGTCTGCGAAACACTCTGGGACATTGGGCTCTGAGGCGTAGAAAGTGACGCCTTCCAGCGTTGCCCACCTTGCTCTGTTTCTATGGGAAGGTGCAGTTAAGGGGCGTATCTGGCATTCTTTTATCAATTTTGATTTTGGAATACCATGGTTACTTCTACGTTATGCGTCTGGTGGACGATACGGAATTTTAGTGGGTACAGAGAAATGTCTTATCCCCTTTATATAATGACAATCGCTGTCTTCCTAGTGGTGACGGTAATTTGGAAGTAAAGCTGCAAGCATGTTGCTGTGAGTGCTGCAGCTCTAGGACTTCACATATTTTTTTTTTTTGTTGATGTACATTACTACTTTGGAGGCATTGGAAAGGTCTGCGTTGATATGCTGACGGATGTTGACCTTTTTTTGCATTTTTAATGTAATGTTATGTGTAATGCTGTTTTCAGTCTGATTGTGATGGCATTTCT
>KV908760.1:35000-45543 GCA_002005505.1 Botryococcus braunii
TTCAATACCAGCTCTTGATCCCCATTTTCCACCCTGGCTCCCAGTGCCCGTGCTGCTTGAGGGAGTTGGATGTCTGGGGCGACCACGCGGTCCACTGCACCTCAGGGGGGGATGTTACCATTGTCGGCCGACATTACTCCGTTCGTAACGGCCTGGACGCTGTCCTTACCTCAGCTCGTCAGCGGGTCACCCGGGAACCCGCCTTTCCCACCCCTGTCCCTGGCCAGGAGCGCCGTCGCGCAGACCTCGGCCTCCATGCGTGGGAGGAGGGGCGTGACCTTTATATCGACATCGTTGGCTCTTCCCCACTCACAGTTGCCAACTTGCTGCACTTCGTGCCGGGTGGGGCCGCCGCGCGCGCTGCCCAAGACAAGCAGACCCGCTATGCTGTCTTGTTGTCGCGTCAGCAGCCGCCTGTGGCTTTCCAAGCCTTCGCTTTTGAAACATTGGGAGGGTTGCATGCTGATGCGCTGGCCTTGTTGCAGAGGCTCCAGGGGCTTTTGAACCAAGGTATCATTGCTCAAGAAGATGTGGAGGGATATTTTGTCATTCGTCGGGTCAGTTTCATCATTGCGGCGGCTGTGGGTCGCCAGCTGGCCGCTCGCCGGGTGTGACTCATAGCTTGACACATTGGGGGTTTGGGTCCCTGAACATTGGGCTGGTCTTTTTTACTCCACTCTTGTAGAAGACGAAGAAGTTACATCTGTCCAGCCACGAGGGCATGATGAGATGTCTACAACACACACACAAGCCAAAACTAGGAAGAACTGACCACAAGAAGTGGCCAAGCGAAGAGCAAAGGCATAACTGAGCAAGCGAAAAGGGGAAGGAAGGGGGGATAAGGGGGGGGGGGGTGGGGCAGCCACAGACGTGGCTGCGGCCAAGTCACCGTAGCCGGCGTAAATCAGCACGAGCCTGGAATGCATCCGAGATAAAGGAGACGACCGCACGCAAGTCAGCGTGCCAAATGAACTGCCGAAGAGATCTAGAAGGACCCACAAACAAGTGGGGATAACGGTCCCGCACCGAAGTAAGAGCGGGACAGTGAAAGACAAAGTGGTGTTCATCACCCACAGAGGAGCCACACATATCACAGGCGCTGAAGGCGCGGAAGCCGTTGTCTGCGGCCCATGTCAATGGGGAGGCCATGAACACCAAGACGAAACCTGAGAAAGAGCCGGACCTTGGCAACATCAAGAGACAGATAAAGGAGGCGGGAGCGCTGAGCCTTAGTGGGGCAAACCACCGCACATAAGTACAGAGCTGGGGATCAGCAGGGGCTAACCGAGGGGAGACATGGAGAGAGGCCACAGGGAGGGTATTGGCCTGCCTAATGAGAGCTAAAAAGGCATCCATATCAACGGGCTGCGGGCGCTGACAATCAGCCGCATAGGGGTAACCTAAGCGGCGAAGGGCAGCGATAAAAGAACCTGCCCAGGACGGGGAACGAGGCGTTACGCCATAGTAGCATGAGTCCCTATGAATACGTGCATACAAGTGGTCGGGTGGGAGATCCACCAGAGAGTTCCAAAAGGTGACCACACGCTTGAACCAGATATGATGAAGGGGCCAAACGCCAACCTCAGCAAGGAGCACATCGGTGCGGACCGTTTGACGAACCCCAAGGATCATCCGTAACATAGTAAGAAAATCCTTTTCTAAATCCTTAGCGGAGGGCCGAGTGGAAGATGGGGAAAACACCCGTAGACTCCAAACCTCACACCCATATGAGCAGGCAGGCACCACACATGCTAAGAAGAGACGCAAGAGAATACCGATCGAGGTGGCACATTTGAGGTTACCATAACGCGTGCTAATTGTAGACCAGGCCCCCCACATCTTGCCACGTAAATGGCCAAAGGTGGCCCCAATGCCTGAAGCCGTAGAAAGCATGACACCTAAATGACGAGCCTGGGTCACCTGAGGCAGGGGTTGACCCTCATACAGCACGGGAGGGGGGGCCTCCTTCGAGGGGGGGAAGACCATGGCATGGCACTTAGGAACACGCACCCGCATACGTGCGGACTGGCACCACTCTGAAGCAGCGGGGAGAAGGTGAGCCTGCAACTCCTCCAGGGACTTGGCCTGGAGTGTATAGTCATCAGCATAACCTTGAATAGGGACACAACGACCATCCCGGGTGGCGGGTCCCACACCCGGACACCGAGCTTCAATATAACGAATCAGACCATCCGAATAAAGACCAAACAGAGTAGGACTTATAGGGGACCCTTGGAGGATACCGACCTGAGGCTTCAGGAGCTCCCCAGAGGTGCCCCCTACACATAAAGTGACTTGGGCATCTTCATATAAAGATTTAACAGCAGCCAAGAATTGGTCCGGTACGCCCACCCGAGTTAAGGCCTCCCAAAGAAGGGGGCGAGGAACCCGATCATAGGCTTTACTTAAATCTAAAGGGCATAAGAATAAGGGGTGATCTTTGGTAGCAAGGTCAATGAAGTGTTGGATCGCAAAAAGCTGATGCAATGTGGAGAAGCCCGGGCGGAACCCCCTTTGGGCCTGACAGCGCAACCCCTTGGATTCCACGTGCCGAATAAGCCTAGTGTTCAACAGGGTGGCGTACAGCCGCATGAAGTGTTCAGGGACAGCAAGAGGGCGGTAATTCGCCGGATCCAGAGCGTCCTTTGCCCCTGGTTTGAACACGGGGACCACCCGGGACACATTGAAATGAGGGGGAATTGTCCCCGCCTGAAACATAGCATTAACAATGGTTAACAGAATCGGTGCCAGGATATGGGGGTCCTGTCGGCCAGTTTGGGGGTCCGGGGGGCGTTGGGCAAATCGAAGAAATTCAGAGGGAAAACCCTGAAACCCAACACTCCTCCCTGTGTGCAAGGCACTAAGAGCATCCTCCATTTCCTGTAAGGTGAAGGGTTGGTTAAGCGATACGTCGGGTACGAGGGTGGTCGGATATGCCACTTCCGACAAGGGCATAAGGGGTTCGTCCGGGGTGTCAATATCCCCCCGAGTGAACTCAGACATGAAAGTGTTCCAAACCTCATGGTCATGTAAGGGCAAGGGCAAAGAAGGGGGATGGCCACGGAAGGTCCGCCAAAACTGACGAGGGCAAGTATGAAAGAGAGCAACACACTCTTCTAACTGGGACATGAGCCACGCCCGTTTACGGGATCGCACATAAGAGTGGTACTGCCGCTCGAGTCCACGTACCAAGGGGGCAGAAAACCCGTGGAGGCGACCAGCCCGCCGCCAGTCCCGCTTGAGTCTAACACATTCCTGGTCATAAAACGGCTGATGGGGGCGAGTCCTAGCCTGAGAACCTAACCGAACAGTATGCAGCCGCATGTCTGCAGCGTGAGCAGCATCGCCTGAAACCCCGGATAAGGTATCTAGCGCTTGCTCCACATGCCCAGCCAACGCTAAGTCAGCACAACGACCCAAGGCGGGAGCAGCAAGCTCCAAGTGACGCACATAATCTACACGACAACCCCCTTTCCAATGGACTTGTCGCAGGGGCAACCCAAAATGCGAACTGTCAGAAATAGCAGCACAACGCATGGGTAAGGCAAAGGAGGTGGTGATACTATAGTGGTCAGAACCCTTCAACTCAGTGGCGACCGTAACAGACTGGATACAGGCATGGAGAGACGAGGAAACCAAAATATGGTCTGGCCTAGTCGCAGAGGTACGGGCCGTGGCCCCTATAGGTGGGAGGAGCATGCAAGTCACCTGAGACACAGCCTGTACAAATAACTAACGCAGTCTGATCAGCCAATTTGACAAGTTGGCGGCCACTAGTATCTTGACCACAGAAGCGGCCTAAATCGGCCGAGGGAGTGCCATCTCTTGCCGAGGTGGGAACAGGACTACTTCAGAGTGTGCATACATGCGTACAAGCACACGCTTCCTAAATTCAATGGACGGGACAGGTCCCGTCCATTGGCTGCCGGCGCCTGGGAGCCATAAGTTCATGATCCAAATGGCTGTTGTGGTGCCGGGGCTTGGAAGTAAATGACTGCCAGAGGCGTTCGATTACGCACATGATTGGGAAGGGGCTGAATTCGGGTTGACGGCTACCTTATCATCTCGGACCTGCCGTCGTACTCATTCTTTTTCCTTCGGCACTAATATGTCAACTAGAAATTCACGAAGATGTTGAAGGTTACCTGCCCAGGTTTTCACCACCCACATTAGGCTAATCTTATCTTGATGAAGCAGGGGAAATCGTCGATCTACCGAAACCACGTCCGGTCTTTATCCAATCAAAGCTGCGCCAGAGCCAGGAATGGCCCTACCGAATCGTTGAATGGATAATCCGAAAGCCATTGTGAGGTTCCGTGTCGCATTAGCGGTGTAGCGGTTGTGATCGAGTGACCACATATTGCGGCACTCCGTGTGGCTGAGATTGCTTAGAACATCGACTGTCCTTACTTGGACTCCTCACCCAGTGTTCACAGACAGATACAACATTCGTTCTGAGCAGCAAGTCTCGGGGTTCCATATATCTCTGTGCTATCTAATATCTGTGATAGCACGATGGCCCTGGATCTTCTTTCATCCTACGCTCCTGGCTTGGTCGAAAGCCTGCTAACATGGAAAGGCGCAGCCGGCTTGGCTGCAGCTGTTGCCCTGGGCTATATTATTATAAGCAACCTTCCTGGAAGGCAGGTTGCTAAGCCCAGCCTTCTTCAAGTCAGAACTGGTGGCGTCGCCTTCGAGAAGGTCGCTGAGGTAGTTGCCGACTACAGTGACTCTTACGGTAAGTCGATTTATTCTCCAAAATCCACTCTAACCAGAAATTCTCGCGTATACATATTTTTGTCTCACAGTAAGTACTTTCGCCTTGCCAGTTCTGCTTATCTATCATGTGTGGATGGGTTGCAGTCCTCAGATCGTGCTTGTCTTGCAGCTGTATTTTCGCGGTATTAAATATTGTTTTCAATGTTATCTAGTAGTCTTGGAAGTGCGAAAATTCACATTTGTTGATCTATTGGATTCCTTCGCGTTGGCTGATCGGACCCGGTCTTCTGTGGTGCAGGGCAAACTGAAAAGGGCGAACTCATCGTCAAGGACAACAACAAGATTGTCTCTCTCGCGAATACTTTCTATGACCTCATCACCGATGGATATGAGTGGGGATGGGGCTCCGGCTTCCACTTCTCTCATAGGCTGCCAGGGATGTCCTTCAATGCATCTCAGCTGCTCCATGAGTCCCGTATGGCGTCTTTCCTGCGCCTGAAGCCCGGCATGCAAGTTCTTGATGTATGTTCCCACAAGATCAACAGTTAGATTAGGTTCTCAAATGCATCCTTCGGTCTGTGTCAGTCAGTGCTGCACGTCACGTCAGTGGTGTGCTCTTCGAGAACTGTGGTCTGTAATGGTATTTGAAGTTCTGCTTTATATCAGCTTAACTTTTGTTTACTGCTCCTGTTGTTGTTATGTGAAGATGTTGGGACAATAGGACGCTGTCTTGGTTTTGAGAAATGACACGTAATGCCTCGTGGCTTCAGCTTGCACATCACATCTCATTCTCTGTATGGAAGAGTCAGTTCTCTGACAATCTAACTCTCAAGTTGTCTCTCTATTTTGTTGAGATCTTGTATTGTGTACAAGATTCTAGGAACGTTTGAGACTCAGGGCAGACGGGTCAGCAGGCTATGTCATGGATCTGCACCGACAGATTCATTCTGCAGATGATGATGTTGGTTTGGGCCTTGATCGCACAGGTTGGCTGCGGTGTCGGAAACCCTGGCAGAACGGTTGCTGCCTGCAGTGGAGCAGTGGTGACTGGCATCACCATCAATGCATACCAGATCAAGCGCGCTGAGTTGCACACTAAGCGGGTGTGTGTTGCTCCTCGATGGTGACTGCTATTTCTGGTTTTGCAGCTTGGTGTTTGCATTCCGTGGTGTTTGTACCAAATATGGCTTGAGCAACCGTGGGCTTTTTCCTAAAATCCGCCCATGAAAATCTCACTTCCCGATCAACAATCCTTCTTGGAAGGATCAAGTGGCAGTTTTGGATCATTGTTGCTGGTCGGCACATTTCTTAGAGGAAGATCCTGTGCATTTTCTGCGTGATCACCCAGTCACAATGCGACCGGTCTCTTCTCTACCGTCTAAACTAATTCAGTCTTAATAACGTGCTTGTGTATGCAGGCGGGCTTGGTAGGATACTTCAAGCCAGTTCAGGGAAACTTCTGCGCGATGCCTTTCCAAGACAAGAGCTTCGATGCTGCCTTTGCCATGGACTCTACTTGCCATGCCCCCAAGGTGAGAGGTTGGGGTTGAGACCCTCTTGTTAGTGGTCCTGGGCAACTCCGTAAGTCCTGGGCAACTCCCAACCGTTCCGGGGCACCTTGCACTCAAGCCTCAAGCTACAGGTTTGCACTCGGAAAGAATTATTATCCTTGAGTTCTATCTACTCATCCGAACAACCATCCCTCAGCACTCAACCATTTGGTTTCGCGGGTGGTAGTTGGTGCTCTGTTACTTTTTACACCAGTAACGTCTCATTGGGAACGTAATCCAGACCTGCACATTGTGCATTTTGTCAGGGTCATGACTCCCTTCTTAAAAATATAACTGTATGATGCAGCTGGAGGATGTGTACTCCGAGGTCTTCCGCGTGTTGAAGCCTGGCGCATACTTTGCAACTTATGAGTGGGTGTCTACAAAGAACTACGACTCCAACAACCCAGAGCACGTGAAGTGCATGAACAGCATCATCCTGGGCAATGGCCTGCCGGTAAGCTTAAAAAGTTCCCTGTCCAGTAGTCAGAATGCCTCCAATGCCAGTTGCCAAAGCTTCCAATCCAAAGCTTGTATGCCATGGTCAATGCTTCCAATCTCACCTGCTCATCAGCATTTATGCCACTGAACCGTAGTCACCAGTTTTTGCAAGCTTGTATGCCATGGTCGATGCTTCCAATCTCACCTTCTCATCAGCATTTATTCCACTCAACCGTAGTCTCTATCCCAACTCATCAGCATTTATGCCACTGAAACGTAGTCACCAGTTTTTGCAAGCTTGTATGCCATGGTCGATGCTTCCAATCTCACCTTCTCATCAGCATTTATTCCACTGAACCGTAGTCTCTATCCCAGCTGTGTGATGTCTAAGAAGGAGCATTGGCCTTCCAAGTTGGGAATTCCAAAGTAGCAGCTAGTGCCTCCTTGTATGGATGGGAATGTGGAGGCTGTGACTGTGCCTGGATGGTAGGAAGGGAAGACGAACAACTAATTCGGATTGCTTGTTGGCACAGAACATCAGGAGTTGGAAGCAAGCTGAGGAGGCAGGGAAGAACGTGGGTTTCAACCTGCTTACCAGCCTCGACATGGCTACAAACTCCCCCATCGGAAAGCCCTGGTAGGCATTTTTTCTCACCTCGCACTGCTGTACAGCAGGCCATCTATTCCCTTCTTGGTAGGATGCATCCCATTGCTGCATTAAGCTTGCCATCGATGCATCCCATTGCTGTTTAAGCTTGCCATCAGTGCCTGGTTGAGACAAGTGAGCCTCTTCCAATAGCCTCTTCTTTCCTCTCGGTATGTAGCTATGCTGGTGTAGTGAATCCTAAAAGACCAGAGTAGATTGACCTGGAATTAAGATCCTATGATGGGTGACAGGTACTCTGTCCCAGAGCGCATGGTAAACTGGGGCCTGTTCCGTTTCCACAAGGCTTGCATTCGCACTGCCTCTACCCTGCATCTGCTGCCGCCAGAATCCTGGAAGTTCTTCTACATCCTTGCAGAGATGGCCGAGAACCTTGTAAAGGTGAATGTCATGATTCTTCTTTCTGTGTGATTCCGTCTCGGGAGGTTTTGATATGCATGTATGTACTGTCTGCTACGCTGGAACTTATCTGATCCCCTGACCCTGGGAAAATAGTTAGAAATCTGTAAAACGATGGTTGGAACCTTGGGAAGGTATGGAGCTACATGTCTGTTTCTTACAGTCGTCTCGTCCAATTTGCTACCCTCGTGGTATCTAACCCAAACCCAAAAATTTACGTGCTTCCTTGTTATTTTGGTTCCTGGGATGTGCTACGACCCTCGTAATGACTCACCAAATCGCTGGTACATCTAGAACCTGAGACCTATGTAGAGCTGGTGCAGCCAGAATATCAAGAGGCCGTGAGATTGGAATTTTTGGTGACTGCGAATTACCAGACCCCTCACCAAATCGCCTCTGGAGGCAGTGAGATTGAAATAGGAATCTGTTTTGAGATTGTTGTCTAATGCCTCTCGGATTCCTCTCGGATTTTGCAAGTGGGGCTTGACCCAGCGTCCAACTTTCTCCCGCTTTCTTTCAGAAAGTGGGACCTCAAGACCTACCCAGCGTTCCATTCAAATTATGGATGTTGCTTAGATTATGGAAGTGAGACCCAGCGTCCAGCATGCTCTTTGTGTTGATTTTCAGCTGTTTCTGAACTGGGTTGGGCAAGTGGGGCTTGACCCAGCGTCCAACTTTCTCCCCATTTTCTTTCAGAAAGAATCTGACTGACCTCAAGACCTCCCAGCGTTCAGCATATCCTCATTACTTTCAGAATTGTAGTCAGATTATATTAAAAGTGAGACCCAGCGTCCAGCAGGCTCTTTGTGTTGATTATCAACTGTTTCTGAACTGAGTTGGTGACCTGACTCGCAGGGTGGGCAATGGGACATCTTCACCCCCATGCACTTGCTGATCTTCCAAAAGCCAGAGTAAGGCGCTTGCTCAGCCCTGGCAAATAAGCGAACTGCTCGTGATTCTTGAGCCAGAGAAGAGGGTGAGCTTGGGCAGCTTATTCTACACCCTGGGGAACTCCTGAGGGACCATGGTTAAAAGCATGTAGTCCCATGATTTCACTACAGGTCCCAAGTATGTAATATTACATGTCATGTCAGAAGATGGATCTATCCTGATACCTGGCACTGAATGGAGGCCCAAAGCGGGATTTAGATACCGTTCAGGAGGGACATGGTTGCACAGACTGATTATCTTACGAGACCGAGTAGGAAGTATTTGAAATTGAGTGGAGACAGGAGGTTCGGTTGCATATGGGTACGAACCCAACCTTATCTATCTTGCGACTGCGTTGATGTTGAAGATAGCAGTCAGGTCAACCCAATATTTGATGTAAAATTCATTGGGAGCGTCTTGACCTTCCTGAATTGTCTGAATTGTTTTCAGAGATGCTCAGTATAACCACATGGTTGCTTCCTTGTGGAAGACATGATGGAGGACTGAGGCTTGGAAGATGGGGGAAAGTAATAATTTCATTCAAATTCATAAATGATCATATTCTGGTCAGACCCGGTCCTGTGCCAATGAATCTCTGATAGCAGAGACGAAAGTGTATGTTGCTGTGCAGCAGCAGTCTGACCATCATCATGTCATTTTATCCAATGTGGGAAGGAATAGGTAGATGTCCTGTGACTGGCTGGAATTTCTCTTGTGGAGGACGTGGTTTTTAAAAATCAAGCTGGATGCATGTATTTTTCCGCATGGATTGGCAGGAACCAAGATAATTTGGATATTCTTAGCACACCTCGGGTTTCTATAATGCCCAAACGTGATGTTGGACATGCCTTCCTGTGGAATTTCAACTACACCATTACGGCATGAGGGCAAAGCGAGGTAATAGAAATAAGTGGTGGATGACCTGGCCCAACTCTTACCTAGTTGGCTCAGTGTCACATTTTACGGTTTTGGATTTGAGCTGGGTACGTGGAGATACCTACAATAGATCCTTGTAATAGATCTGGACTCCTTTTGACTGCAGCTGAAAGCCATATTGCTGGTTCAGTTGGATGGTTCCTTACTTCCCAGTCCATACCATGATGATTTCTTACTCCCCAGTCCATACCATGTCATGTCTGCAAACATACCCTGCTTTTAACTGCCGGTTGCTTCTCTACGCAATGGCTTTTAATATTAGGGGTTCTAATACGGGGTTCATACAGGTTACCTACCTTCTCTAATGTTCATCGCATCATATCCGAATAAAACAAATTCTTCATTACGCCTTTATTTGAACTATGTCTCTATCTCTGTCTCTCTGCCTTTCTGTCTGCATCCCCACCCTCCCTCCCTTTCCCTCCCTCCCTCCCTCCCCCTCTCTCTCTCTCTCTCTCTCTCTCTCTCTCTCTCTCTCTCTCTCTCTCTCTCCTCCCCCCCCCTCCCCCCCCCTTCCCTCTCTCCCCTCCCCCCTCCCCTCCCCCCCCCCCCCCCCCCCCCTCCCTCCTCCCCCCCCCCCCCCCCCCCCCCCCCCCTCTCCCTCTCTCCTCTCTCTCTCTCTCCTCTCTCTCTCTCTCCTCTCCCTCTCCCCCTCCCCCTCCCCCTCCCCTCCCCTTCCCCCCTCCCTCCCCCCCCCCCTCTCTCTCTCTCTCTCCTCTCTCCTCTCTCTTTTTTTTTTTTTTGTTCTTTCTGTCTTTCTCCTCTCTCTCCTCTCTCTCCTCTCTCTCTCTCTCTCCTCTCTCTCTCTCTCTCCTCTCTCTCCTCTCTGTCTCTCTCTGTCTCGTCTCTGTCTCTGTCTCTGTCTCTGCTCTCTATCTTTCTGTCTCTGTCTCTGTCTCTTCTG
>KV908760.1:48255-53255 GCA_002005505.1 Botryococcus braunii
ACCCAGGCTGAAGACACTTTAGGATACATCACTCCACAACCCATAAGAGAACATTGGACATAAAGTACACCCAAAGGACATACAACAAACTAGGACGTTGATTGTGGAACAACCTCCTAAAGTCTATAGAATGTGGCGCTGCGCCTGAAACAATCCTATCGAAAACCGCTAACCAATCCAAAAAACCATCAAACTAAAGAAGGAGAACGCATGCCACTCTGCAACCAATATAACAGTGTGAAGCCCCGTGCAAAAGAACGATGCATTCCCGCCGGGCAGTCACATAAGCACGGGCTGTTGGGATCCCTCCCGGTACGAGGACTGCCAATCCGTTGGACACTTCCCTAAATGCTTTAAGGAACTCGTAACTGACTCATAGGCTCTACAGAGGAAGGCGGAATAAGCGGGGGAGGGAGGGAGGGAGGGAGGAAGGGAAGAGAGGCGACAAGGGAGGAACGGGAGGGGATGGCGAGGGGGGAAAGGGGGGGGGGAGGGAGGGAGGGAGGGAGGGGGAGGGAGGGAGGGGGAGGGAGGGAGGGAGGGAGAGAGGGAGGGGGAGAGAGAGAGAGGGAGGGAGGGAGGGGGAGAGAGAGAGAGAGAGAGAGAGAGAGAGAGAGAGAGGAGAGAGAGAGAGAGAGAGAGAGAGAGAGAGAGAGAGGAGAGAGAGAGAGAGAGAGAGAGAGAGAGAGAGAGAGAGAGAGAGAGAGAGAGAGAGAGAGAGAGAGAGAGAGAGAGAGAGAGAGAGAGAGAGAGAGAGAGAGAGAGAGAGAGAGAGAGAGAGAGAGAGACTCCTGAGGGTTGGCAAAATACCTACTCAGGCGCTCGATTACGTACACTCTACGCATGCGGAGATGCATATTCATAGCGCATCAGACCTCAGATGTGCTGGACAGATGCGGACAACATGCTGATCTTTATAGACCGCGTATTAGGTTGAGATTCGTACATCTTTTTGTAGTAATTGAAGGAAAAACTCGTTATCTCAGGTTTCCGAGAAGGAGATGACTGCACCATTAGAACAACAAAGGCAACACGTTGAGAAATGGGTTCTTTTAGTCAGCATTTACGTAAAAGATGTCATTTAGCAGAAACTACTGAGGCAGGTTGTCTTTGAAGCACTTCTAAAGTAGAAGGCATGTACGGGATCCAGGCAACCTTGTTGTGGCCAACGGCAGCATCACCAATATTGCTGTCAGATATAGTATGCAGATTATGAAGGTTTGTACAATCCTTGCACTGTTACGAGATGGATCCCTTAATTTGCGCGAAAATTTTCTTTTGTCCTCGCGTGTAACATCTCATTTGCAGCTGACCTGGCGCGTAATAATCGTGTGTCAAGACCTTAGGATCGAATCAGACTGTTGCTTCTGAAGCCCCTGCTGGTGCCGTGTGCACTGTTATCTAATTATAAAGGAGCCGTGCTTGCAGCTCTGCCCCCCCGGGGGGGGGGGGGGGGAGGTCGAAGCTTATAACTAGTTGAAGTCAGTCGCACAACAAAGCATAGAAGTACGATGAACTGCGTCAACAACCGCGGATCCCTCGACACACGTCATTGTTCGTGACTTGGGTTACCAAAACCGGCAGGGTTACGCTTAGAATAGCTTTATTTTACGACTTTAACAGTTCGTTATGGGGCATTGTGGGGATCGCATAGATTATGCACATTGAATCCGTGTGATTCACCACCACCATCACAATCACCATAGTCATCAACATCATCAACAATGTCATCATCGTCGACGACCTCGTCGTGGTTGTCGTCGTCGTCATCATCATCATCATCATCATCATCATCATCATCGCACCGCCATTGCCATCTTCATCTCCATCGCCATCGCCTTCACCATAATTTTAAGCCATCACAATCATCATTGTCGTCGTTGTGATCATCGTCATCATCATCAGCATAATCATCATCATCATCAACATCAACATCATCATCATCATCAGCATCATCATCATCATCATCATCAGCATCATCATCATCAGCAGCAGCAGCAGCAGCAGCAGCAGCAGCAGCGGTGGTGGCGGCAGCAGCAGTAGCATTATTACTACCACCTAGATCCCAGGTAGACTAAGCCCGCCTGAGCAAGACAAACCGGGTTCGCTATCTTTGTGTTGTAAAAAGTACAGGGATTAATGACTGGCAAGACCCTAATCCGGTCAGTAATTAGTCCCTGGCTACCACTTGTGGACCCAAACCCTTGATAAATTAATTACAAGATTTCCCAAACCTTGAGTGACACTACATTGTGAAGTTGAACAAATCCATCCGATGACGACCATAACATGTGTAATCATGTCGGTGTTTTGTTTGATGATGACAACGGCATGTATCAATATGCCATTAACATGGTGTACACCAGAACTAGCACCTCTAAGACGTGGTGACGCGCAGCACATATCGCTATTCTTAGAGAACGAGTATTTGTGGTCTTTTGGGCTTAGGCTATGGTGCCTGAGGGCGGCAGGCCAGGCCAGCAACCCCCTATCCCTGAGGGGCCATGCAGGTACTGCCGTATTTGCAATTCCCATCAGAAGCCACCTGTTCCTTCATTTGTAGATGGCCAAAAATGGCTGCCCTAAGCCACTGGCCAGCGCCAGGCCGGGGCTTTACTGCAACACTGTCTCTCTGTACAGCTTGGTGACTGACATCAGCTGGGGCAAGCTCCCCAAGGCGTCTGCCATCAAGTTTAGGCAGATGCTTTTAGTGACTGCAGGAGAGAGCAGCCAGCAGCTGTGAGGCCCCCCAGACTGAGCAAGATAGAGACAGGGATGAGGGCGGAGCAGGCGAGGGCTTCCAGAGAGCTGATGCGGTCCCTCAGCAGCAGCAACGTGAACCAGCAGGGGATAGTGTAGGCGCACGTCAGATAGGTCGCGCTGGTTATCAATGCGACCAGGCTGCTGAAGTGGGGCACACTCATGCTAATCAGGAAGGAGTACGCCACCACACCTGCCCCAAGACGCCATCTCAATCTTGTGTTCCAGTGGGTCTTAATGGCCATCGTAATCAGCCGCACTGCCTGCCCCCAGATGTGAAAGATGTGTGCTTCCACTCTCATCGTCTGCGCTGCTGTGTGTTGGGAGAGGGGGGGGGGGGAAATGCACAGTGCAAGGGGGGGGGGTAAAGCAGGAGAGGGGGCAGATGGTACCGGAGGTGCACAGCAGCCAGGGCAAGGACTGATGGTCCGCAGAGCTCTGAATGTTCATCTTGCAGCCATCAGCTGCTGCAGAGCGGCGGGCCAGGAGAGTGAGGATATTGTGGCTCCACACATTGAGATTGACGAGGTATTGGCCCAGAGCCTGCACCAGGATAGCGTTGCAAGCCGCCTGTGCCCATACCCCTCTGCCTATGCCGAAGATTATGACGTCCGGGACTGTGGGGCCGCGGGCCAGGTACCTTCACCCCATGCCCCTCTCCCTTCATTCCACCCTCATTCCTGTGTCCTCAAGAAGAAGTGGCATCCTCAGGAATTCTGATTTGTAATGCCATATCTGTGGAGATGCTCTAGGTCCAGAGCCCCACAGCGACTTTTTAGTTAGCAGAATGATAAGCGCCAGACCTAGAGCTTGGCACAGCAGAGCAGCACACGCACCTCAAGCTGCACCAGTTTCCATTGCACTAGGTCTGGGTCAGGTTCTAACGATCACCAGCTTTTGAAAGCTCTGAGATGTGCTCCCTTCCAGAATTCATGCATTATATGCAACAGCGGGCACTCTGTGGACAACATGCTGAGGCAGTGAGAGAAAATATTGAGCAAATGCAAAGGAGGCCGTTTCTGGTGGCGGGCATTGCAGCAGCAGAGCCTGCAGACATCTTGTGTTGGACACAGTTGGCACGTGGGCATGCAGGAGCAAGGCCTCCACCCCTTGGAGGTACATGCGGCTGATTTAGGCCCGGGACTGGAAAGGCTTCCCAGGTGTTGAGCCTGATTCAAAGCCTTCTTCCATGCGAGCTCTTCTCCCAAACCTCAGGCCCACATGACAGCCTGCTACGCTTGGCAATGCCAGAGCCTTTTAAACTGTCTGCAGCTAGCCCTGGAGCGCCCTTGGACCAATTGGATGCACGCCTGCTGGGCCCAGCGCCTGGACAGCCTGCTTGAATTATCATGCCGGCATGCTTAGCCCTGCCAGATTCCATTGGGCAACACAGACTACCAAACTACCCATAGGCACTGCTGCGGCGGCAGCGATGAAGCGGGGGGGGGGGTATCAGGGGGGAGGAGGAAGAGGAGGAGGACTTGAAGGGGGAGGGGGAGCGGAAGGAGGAGGAGGTCTGGTGCCTGTAGGTGAAGGTGGAATTGCAGCCAGAGTGGTGTGGCTAGAAGGGGCTTTACCCAACAAGGCCCAAAGCAATGTAGGCAGCTCCCATTATGAGAGTGGACACCGAAACAGCGGAGGGAAACGCGGAGGGTTTCTGCATGCTGGTTATCACCTCCACAAATGCAAATTGGCCGCCGTACGCGAACACAATATTCATGATGGAAACCAGCAGCAACGACACATCACCTGCCCACCGCCCCAAAAGCTGATTGGGACAGGCTGTCAAGTCTCTCCCCACCACACCCCTCGCAGCCTGCGACATCAGAGAACATTATAGGGAACCATGTCCTTGATGGGGCATGCTGCAAGCCGAAGTCAAGCGGGAGACATGTGTCAACACGGCCCACCCTCCTCCTGACCAACATAATGGACTCTAGTCGGAGTGGCGCTGCCGCGTCTTTGATCAGGGCCCGGAGCCCTACTTGTGCCAGCTAGTTCGACAGGTTCCACGAATAAGGAGCCAGCCAGCGCGCGCGCGCGTGTGTAGGTGTATGTGGGCTGGGCAGGGTTAAGGTAGCTAGAGAGCGTTTAGGGATGGTGGGAAGGGGGAGGGCCATTTGAGATAAGGCGAGGGAAATGGATTCCTGTTCGTGGAGCTGAGCATGCCTTATGCCATTTCTGCTGTGCCCTACCAACAAGTCTCATAAACTTCAGTGCGAATGGAACAACCTGAGCTG
>KV908760.1:58255-61594 GCA_002005505.1 Botryococcus braunii
GTGACCTGCATTCTAAGAAAATCGACTCCAAAGGCGTGAAAATACCCTTATTTATTGCTGCGTCCATCGAATTCACACAGTTATGCTACCATTGCTTTGATGGGCCGGACAGCAGCGGACTGCCACTGTTTGACGTCGACTTCAAAGAGGGGGAGTATCACATGTATCAAGCGCCCAACGGGAAAGCCGTAGAAACAACTTAAAAACACTCTGAAGTCTCACACAGGCACTGACGCCCCTACACAACGGGACACCTGTTTTGACTTCAACCCCTGTACCGGATCACACAGTGACTGACGGCCCCCTGAACTTCTGACGAAGGCTCCGACGCCTCAGGCACTTGCCGATGCCAAGGTCTTGCGCCTGCACTCCTAGTGTCGAGGTCGGCCGGTTGAGATTTACAGCTAGAGGTCTCGAGTCTTTGCGAGTGATCTGCCGTTGGCCCGCCAGACTTGTAATCTAAAGGGGATCTGGGTGCCCTGATTCAGGGCCCCTGAAGCACGTGGGTCCTCGTGTAGATCACGGTCACCCCCACCGTACAGCGGCCGTATTGCGTGGATCACGCGGCGTGACATCTTATCGTCTTAACCGGACCCCTTCCAGGCGACATTCAGGCGATTCAAGGATTCACAGACAATACACCGCAGACATTGCTGTGTTTTGTTCCTGTTGGTTTCTTTCCATTGCCAATATCGGCTTTTTGATTCATCAAATGACTTCATTAATTGCAGATGAGCTTCGTTACCGCGCGCAACCTCTGGGAGAGACTGCCATTCTTATTCTGTGATACTTCGTTCTGATTCCCTATCTTTTGCCGAAGCTTTCTCAACCAATTGGTAGTGGCTGGAATTGTAATATCGGCCCCCCATCAGACCCGGGTGCTGCCCCGTCGTATGTTACGTTGTTGCGGGCTTTTAAACCCCTGCGACTGAGAAGGCTGCAAATCAGCACTGAGTAATTAAGTTTAGATATTCTTTTAGAATTTTAATAACGACTCCAGTTTGCAGAGGCAAATCCTAGAGGTGCCTGCGTCCAGATTTTGTGCGGTTCTTTGTGTTGGCAAACTCTGGTATGGACATGAACACCAACTTCCGGGCATGTGCTAACATATTCTTAAGGATATTCTTAACAAGCTTCCAGCCTTTTTGGAGCAGCCAGGAGAAGCTCATGAGTGCTATGCTGTCCTGTGGCAGCCAATTTTCTTATCTACTGTTCCATCTAAGGAGGAATGTTCTTATGAGTAGAAAACCTAAAGAGGTGCTATTGACTTTGTGTCAGGCAGGTGAGGTGGAGGCCTGTGCTAAGGAAAATGTAAAGCAGATGCAAAGCCCGGAGTATGGCTGGGATATCGTTGTAATGCAGAAGTTTGTTGAAAGTCTAGAGGAGAAGTGCAACATCATATACCAGGAAGTAGCTGGAATGTCGGGAGACTTATTTCAGACGGAAAGGATTATGTCGAGTTTGGTGGAAGTCAAGGCAAGTGCAAATTGCTTACATCGTTTAGTAGTCCGTGTGGCCGATGTGCGCAACCTGGAAGGTGACAAAAGCGCACATGCCATGGTGGAGCTCGAATGAAGAGGCCTTGATAGCATATGTCCTTGAGATAGTTGACATTGGCATGTACATCAATGGCAGCTCATCCTATCGAAATCAAGCGCTTTCGCAAGATGCAACTGTGGCTGCACCTGCAGCTACGACTGCGGCTGTGGGCCCTGTTTTGACATCCAGCAATATGTTAAGCCCAGTCGAAGGTCTGGAGGTCGGCATATGTTTAGCAACATTTGTTTAAAACTTATTGGTAGGGACTTGTGTGTAGGCCTGTGACGTGCTGGTGTGAAAAATAGCAAGTATGTGTGTTGAGTTCTGAACATTATTAGTGAATGCCTTGTGCTTTAAGTGATCTTCATGTGGGCACTACTAGGATATGGGTCCATTGAGAACATAAGGTACCTTGAGACACGGTAGATTGTGGACGATTTCGAACATAAGGTACAATCTGATCTAGATTACACGTTAGTTGGGTGAACTCTTAAGGCTGCCCCACCGGTGTGAATGCCAACTGGTTGTGAAAGATGCTGGGCATTTCCAGATGCTAGTCTTGGCCAACAGTTGTGCATTATACTCAGCAGACAGTCGTACGGACTGCAGCTAGAGTAACTTCGTGTACTGACGACCTGTCTGCCGTGTACAGGATACGCCAATGCCCGGGCGTATCTTAAGTGGATGGATGACCCACTATCTGGGAGCCATGCCAGAGCAGTAGAGGACTGGCATCTGGCATGAAGGGTGGTGGAAACTGCATGAGCTGTGCATATGAGCTCATCTGAGCTGTGCATCTGACCTGTCATGCTGAGCTGTGCATTTGCTGGCATGAAAATTGCTCCAGTCGTGTTGGAAGGAGCTGATGTATGACAAAGAGAAAGAATGGTGTCCAAGCTGTGTTCTATGGAAGGTCCAAGTTGTAATTATCGGAGTGGAGAAGATTGTGGTATTCATCCTGCTGTTGACATATGACGTGTCCGCTCATAGGTTATGGACTCGAGAGATGAGAGAATATTCTTGCCTATTTTATATTCACTTATTGTACAGTAGTGTATGGCCCCCTTTTTGGGCTGGTTTCTAGAATGATCGGGTGGATAATGCATTAATGTTCCATGATTTGGACCCACCTGAACTTGCACATATTTCGATGTCCTAAAACTGCCAACCTGTGGCTATGAACTTTCGGGACGTTACTCCAAGGTACTCTGTACTTGCGGCTGAAGCTGGCAACATATATAAGGCGGTTGCTCTCGAGTCAGAAATCAGTCTTTGCTGAAACATGACTCCTGTGCTTTCGTGTGCTCCTCTGAGTCGCACAGTAAGTAAATCAACTGCTCACCAACTTAGTGCAAGCTTGGTCGCAGGTATGCTTAGAATCCGTTAAGCTTAATGCTACGTGTACATAGAATAACGGTATATGTTTTCACATGTAAAAGTCTTTGCTGAAACATGACTCCTGTGCTTTCGTGTGCTCCTCTGAGTCGCACAGTAAATCAAGTGCTCACCAACTTAGTGCAATCTTGGTCGCAGGTTCACGCAGTTTTATTCTCCATTGTTATTTTATATCTTCTATAACCCTATATTTAATAAAATGGTATCGGAGACTGCTTCGCGCAGTCAGTCGAGAGTTTCGATCTTGGCGTGAGTTTTCGCAGTGGCTCACGCGGAATCTGGTGTAAGGAATATCTGGACCATAGCTGCATCTTATTTTAAAAATTATTTGCTGTCTCATCTTCTCTATTACTTTTGGAGATCGCGACTTCTTCAACGACGGGTTTCTACACGACGATTACGGAA
>MVGU01001659.1:2500-20000 GCA_002005505.1 Botryococcus braunii
CACACAGGGGTCCGAGTTTCGGTTGCCACGTTGCTGATTACAGACTGTACGGCAGCGGCGAATTTGTACCTCAAATCAATCATGGGCCGGACACAAACTGTAATATCAGGTAATTAACCTGCCCCCTCTGGGGTGCAGGTTTTCCGCAGCCGGGGGGCGGTTGCCTTGGATGCCCGCTGGGGAGGCTGATAATGGGGACGCGGAGGTAACGCCTCGGCCGCGCAAGAATCTACGCGTTTTGGTAGGGGAGACAAATAATTTCGGATTAAATTCGGTTGCCAACTGTCTCAGAAATAAGCAGGCCTCAGCTCCGCCGAGATGCGGTGTAGCTCCGAGGTCCGGAAGCCATCCGTAAGCCCTCTAAATCGCAAAATCTAGCGTGGGAAGATGGGAAGGGGCGGCGTGGCAGCCTGAGCGGAGGCTTTTGTACAGCCTTTGTACAGCTTTGTATTGCGGTGTATTGCAGGGTGACGCCGCGCTGTGGAAGCGCCGCAGATGCCGTGGGGGAGCAATCTTGCCTGCCAGATTCCGAATCCGCCCCACGTGTCCCTGCCATGTGCTGGTACTGCTGCGCTGTCAAGGGGCGCTTCAAGGCGCGTCATACTGCCACCTGATTCATGTGAATCTGTCATGTGCTGTGTTGGTGACCGCTTGGGATGTCGGCAGGCTGAGGTGCGGACTTGGCAAGGACGCAGGCGTTGAGAAGATTTACAAATTCTTGGGGAAAGCAGTCGCCGTCGCAGCAGCCTAGACTAGTATTGGGGAGGGGGATCAGCGTTAGCAAGGTGGTGGAGCCGCTGGTGTGACGAGACGAACGACGCGAGGTTGCGGTTCCTTCAGAACATGACGAGACGAACGACAAACTGTGGGAAGTATGTTACGGCTTGGTAAGGAAAAAGCTAGCGGGATGAGAAGCTGTGTTGTGTCTGTCCCAGCGTCCGTGCTTTGGCATCCCGAAGTGCCGAAGTCCGAGCTTCGCCTCCTGCGCTACTTCTGCTACCATCTGAATTTCAGTTTTTTTGTTCTGATGTTAGACACTTGTCGGCAGTAAGCGGTATGCAATGCTTGATCGCAACGCAAGCAAGTTGAACTGCAGGTCGTAAAGGACTCGGCTCTGTTTAGTCATTTTGGTGATCCATACCATGCTTTTCAGTGATGTATATCAGCAAAACAAAGTTCATTTTGGACTCGCTTTGGATCTATCACCAAAAAGCTCGTGCGGCACGAAGTTGACAGAACCGCAGCACAGGTTGGTAGAAGTCGATGTGACGACTGTCAATAAAGATCTGAATGTAAGTGGGGAGGTCGCAGATGCAGATCCAAGGAGCCTGCCTGTTGCAAAAGCACTGCAGAGCTGCAGGTAAAGCCACGGACAGGTCGGAATGGTGTATGGGGAATATAGGATGCAATGTAAACTCTGGTATAATGACCCAAGTCAACTTGTGAGTTGTTAAAGAACATAAACGCAGCAAGCAACCTATGCAATGTAAACTCTGGTATAATGACCCAAGTCAACTTGTGAGTTGTTAAAGAACATAAACGCAGCAAGCAACCTATGCAATGTAAACTCTGGTATAATGACCCAAGTCAACTTGTGAGTTGTTAAAGAACATAAACGCAGCAAGCAACCTATGCAATGTAAACTCTGGTATAATGACCCAAGTCAACTTGTGAGTTGTTAAAGAACATAAACGCAGCAAGCAACCAATTCAAACCCTCCATCCTCAGAAATACTCAGCTTCTCATACCTGTCATGCATCTGATCAGTGATGATTCCAGATTCCATATCCAAGATTACCACGGGATATGCTATGCACAGGTTGTGGACAAGGTTGAGAGTGATGGTGCAAAAATCGAAATCCAACTGCAGGTCGTAAAGGACTCGGCTCTGTTTAGTCATTTTGGTGATCCATACCATGCTTTTCAATGATGTATATCAGCAAAACAACAGTTCATTTTGGACTCGCTTTGGATCTATCACCAAAAAGCTCGTGCGTCACGAAGTTGACAGAACCGCAGCACAGGTTGGTAGAAGTCGATGTGCCGACTGTCAATAAAGATCTGAATGTAAGTGGGGAGGTCGCAAATGCAGATCCAAGGAGACTGCCTGTTGCCAAAGCACTGCAGAGCTGCAGGTAAAGCCACGGACAGGTTGGAATATAGGATGCAATGTAAACTCTGGTATAATGACCCAAGTCAACTTGTGAGTTGTTAAAGAACATAAACGCAGCAAGCAACCTATGCAATGTAAACTCTGGTATAATGCCCAAGTCAACTTGTGAGTTGTTAAAGAACATAAACGCAGCAAGCAACCATTTCAAACTCTCCATCCTCAGAAATACTCAGCTTCTCATACCTGTCATGCATCTGATCAGTGATGATTCCAGATTCCATATCCAAGATTACCACGGGATATGCTATGCACAGGTTGTGGACAAGGTTGAGAGGGATGGTGCAAAAATCGAAATCCAAGATATTTACACCATTACGTGTTATGTGATGTTCTACTGTTTCCTGAGTATTACTCCATTGCGCTGTATGCATCATTTCGCCGCTTCCTTGGCAAGTGCTACACTCAAGTACACTGAGATGCGTCTCCAAGCGAAACACAGAGTGCAAATAGTGGCTTTTATCCAGAATGGACAGTTTGAACGCGTTGCAACACTTAGCAGATAGATTGTGGACATCAGCATGGGAGTTGTGGGGTGGTGCAGGAGGAAATGTCAGCACGTATCTTGAAGCATAATGCTAAGCCACAATGACTCTGGAATCCTGAAGCAAGAATCTGGATGCATGACTCTTAAATCTTGAATCTTTATTTCCTAATCTCTGACCAGGAATAGAATCTTGAAAGATCTTTTTACAGATCTGTCTATGCATGGTTTATGCATTTCAACAGATGTCGGGAGACGGTGTAGTTGGTGACAAAAACCAAATGCAGCAATGACTTTATTCCATTCAGCATGATCGCACACATGCTATGAAATCAAACAGAGTGAGCATGGGGAGACCTCATCTAGTCTTGGCAGCGTGCTGTTCACGTTCGTGACAATCAGGTGCTGGAATTTCTCTGGTGTCATGTTGAGCCATGAGACACTGTTACAACAGTGGACCAGAGCATTTGCCGATATCGCCGGCACCTGCAGTGTAGAACTGCAAGTGCAGAAACTGTTGTGTTGCCTGTTTGTCGCAGTACGTGTGGAAGATGAAGGTAGTGTCAATACATTTGCAACTGCCATCAGTAAGGGCCAGATCACGGCTGCCATCTTGGGTAGTGCAGACCAGTTGTGGACACACCTGAGATTCGAAGGTCCCATCAAAAAATTGATTGTAAAGGGAGCTGTGCGATTGTTTCTGAAACGTTGGAAAGCTTCCAAAGTGGGTTTTGTTATGCAAGGATGTCCTGGAAGTGACACTCTTCCTGGGTTGGTACTGAACGCATACTCTCATATGCGTAAAGCAGGAGTGGGGTGGGTAGATATGAGTCAAGAAATGGCATGGTCTATCTGCAAAATGTGGACAAGCCAGGCTCTTTGTGTAAGTGCGCTGCAATCAAAATTTGGTGGCCTGCCTTCTTCGCCTGCTGCAATGTCTGAGTGTGTCAAAACTGTTGTGTGGGTGTATATGAATATGACCACCCTTCCAGCTGCAATAGTAACAACAATCTTCAACAATGTCAGCAACATTGCATTCACATGTGAAAATGTAATACAGGCTTGCATATTCATGGCTAATCAGGCCACACCTGGTTGCATGCTTCCCGATGTTTCAGCAATTGCAAACCAATTTCAGCAAGGCCTTTTGCCGAATTCGGGGGCAGGTTCCGCCTCTCCCCCTGGGATGGCCCCTATATTTAATTACCGGAACTACCTATCAGAGGTCACATTTCATAATTTCATTGCGTACGGACAAAGTTACAGGCCTTCAAGTCGATGGGCAACGCTAAAACTCGGACACTTATGTCACGAAGTATCGAGTGAAACTTGGAAAACTCCCCAGCGCCTGAGCACGATGAGTTTTATGCAAGTGTGGCCCTTAAAATCATGAAAAAATTAATATCAACCTACCTGATTTTTTTCAAGAGCTGGGGACGCTTCTAACTTGGAGAAATAACCCGTTTTCCTTTAGGTAACACTGCGATTTCCATGCGCCTGGCCGGTTCTTCTCCAGTGAGTATCGTGCACATGCGGCGACCTTGTACGCGCAATGCGGCTTCAATGCAAAAGCGGCTTGTGACAGCCTGGTTGTTTTGTCCAAGGGCAAGCATCGAGGAAGGCCTGGTGAGTGTTGCAAGGAACAATACTTGAAGGAACAGAAGTATGGCAGCGTTCAAAACCGGCCCCGGCCCAGACGCCCCAACAAATTTCTAGAGGACCTAGCCACGCAAATTATGCATCATCTCGTGGTGTCAGATGATTCGGACGGAGAGCCCGTCTATAGGGGGAGTGCTGAACATGTACTTGTTCTAGACCTCACCTTGAAAAGGCAAGTTGACGCCGTGGGATTCCATCTTAGGACCGTGATGAGGGCAGTAAAGCGCGCAATCGAGTCGAATGGAATAGACATCGAGTTCAGATACGTTAAAAGGGAGAAACGTTTAAGCGAGGGGCAAAAGGTCTGTCTTCCCACCCCCCCCTCCCTCTCTCTCTCTCTCTCTCTCTCTCTCTCTCTCTCTCTCTCTCTCTCTCTCTCTCTCTCTCTCTCTCTCTCTCTCTCTCTCTCTCTCTCTCTCTCCCTCCCTCCCTCTCTCCCCCCCTCTGTGTGTGTTTTGTGTGTGTGTGTGTGTGTGTGGTGTGTGTGTGTGTGTGTGTGTGTGTGTGTGTGTGTCCCTCCCCATTTCTCTCTCTCTCTCTCTCTCTCTCTCTCTCTCTCTCTCTCTCTCTCGCTCTCTCTCTCTCTCTCTCTCTCTCTCTCTCTCTCTCTCTCTCTCTCTCTCTCTCTCTCTCTCTCTCTCTCTCTCTCTCTCTCTCTCTCTCTCTCTCTCTCTCTCTCTCCCCCCCCTCCCTCCCCCCCTCCCTCCATCTGTGTGTGTGTGTGTGTGTGTGTGTGTGTGTGTGTGTGTGTGTGTGTGTGTGTGTGTGTGTGTGTGTCTTGCTCCCCTCTCTCTCTCTGTGTCTCTCCCCCCCTCCTCTGTGTGTGTGTGTGTGTGTGTGTGTGTGTGTGTGTGTGTGTGTGTGTGTGTGTGTGTGTGTGTGTGCGTGCGTGCGTGCATGTGTGTGTGTGTGTGTGTGTGTGTGTGTGTGTGTGTGTGTGTGTGTGTGTGTCTGTGTGTGTATACGGGTGTTGGGGGGGGGGTACCGTACGCTCACGTGAACTCGTGATGGCTGTTTCCTAAGGACCCCTTCTATGGCGCATGCACAAACGACATTGCGAGTTAGCGGGTTATCCGCATTACAATACGCAAAATAAATCCCTTAAAAGCCTTTATAAACAAACATTATGAAGCTTTATGTGTTTCTTTTGATATTTTGAAGTACAAATGGCAGTGAGTCGTCACGGGATTGTCCACAAGTGGCATCTATTACAAAAAGGACGATCGGAATACATTCGATTCCTGAAATAAAGTAGGTAAATCACCGTAATATTACAAAATGTTAACTTTTAAACGCAAGTTTTGGTGGCGCACGGTGTTGCGTTGACAAAAAGTCGGATTTTTTTGTTTTCCGAAAAATTGTCTTGTTTTTTTGACACCCCGTGACATGAGTCTCCGGGTTTGGTACTTCACAATTTGCTGCTGTTTTTGAGCAGAATACACAGCGTGCATGATCCAAGTATGGCATGCAAGCTGTGTGTGAACATAGAAAGCAAGTGACGAAACATCACGGTCAATAATATGTTTTTAAAGGTACAGCACTTCGAAGACTATGAACCCCCAAAAAATGGCTCTTGAAAAAACATCACTACCAATGTAACAGGAATAGTCGCGTGTTATAGGAAAATGACCGGACCACGAGGATTTGGACCTCCATAAAGGTCCCTTCGTGAGTTATGGTCCTCCACGCCAAGACGTGGCTGCTTCACGCGCCAAGGGAGTGACCCCTTACTTGACAAGGCGCATTGGCGATGGAGACAGGGACACTTAGAACAGGATAGAATAAGGCTTTGGCAGAGGAAGGACCGGGCCGGACTGGACGGGTACTGAGGTGGAGCCCAAACAAGTTGTAACCATTGTTCCCGCATCCTTTGGCCGTTTCTACTGTATCACTGGTATCGGCGAGAGGGGTCAAATTTTGAGCTCCTCTCGTTGAAAAAATTTCCCAAAGAATTTTTTCAGAGAATTCTATAGATTCGGATTGGTTAGTTGTGGTGTGTGTGGCGCTTTTAGGGGCCTACGACTCGGGTCACCGAGTTTAGGGCCCCCACCCGGACTTTCTCGATTTCCTGTGTCACCGAGCCTCGCCAGCACTGACAGCTCAGAAATGGCTAGACGACAAGTTGAAGAGCTGCAGGCTGCTTTGGCCGAGGCCGAGGGGCGTGAAGCGGCAATGGCTGCCGAACTGGCTGAGTTACGACAACAGGCAGAAAACGCTGAAGTCGCGGCTCAAAACCCCGCGAACCCACAGGCAAGAATCCCGACAGTTCGAACGCATTTACCGGAAAAATTCGAGGGACGCAGGGACGATCTCGAACAATTCCTAGACGATGTGAGGTCATATTGTGAACTCACCGGTGTGCCCGCGAACCTCAGGGTTGACTACGCAGTGCGCTGTTTAGGAAAGAGCGTGAAAAAGGTGTGGTTAACCAAAAAAGCAGCTTACATGAGGCAAAATCCAGGTGCTGTCGTGGATTTAGCTCTCTTTTGGGATCTGTTGTCTTCTGTCTATGATAACACTGATAAGGTTGCAAAGGCAAGGGATAAACTTGATTCCGTATATCAGGGCAACGAATCAGTTGAGAAGTATGTTGAACGATTTACAACCTTGCTAGCTGAGGTAGAAGTCAGTGGGGACCTTTCTATGGGGGAGAAAATCCATAGGTTTCGTAAAGGCCTCCGTGAGGATTTAAAGAAATATTCAGCAATTAACCCTACAACAGGCAAAGGTTTTGATGACTTGGATGCCCTGATAAGTTCTCACACGGTACTCACACGGTACGATGCCGCGGTGGGCGGGCCCTTACAGGCAAAGAGACTGAGAACCGGCCCCGGGGGCCCTAACTCAAGCATTGCAACCGCCACCGTTGGCCCAGCACCGCACGTTGCTGGCGTCGGACAGGACTGGACAATCCCCTACTACAGTCATGAATTTGGGATGATGGCAGCTGCACCGATGGTGGCAGCGCCAATCCAGATGGCCCATGGTTACCCTGCGCCGCTCGCCACGGTCGCCGCGATCCAAGGCGCGACTCCTTATCCCCGCAGGGATGGTTTACCTCCCGAGTATCGGAGGGACACTAGAGTTGCCTTTCCCCTCAACAGAAGCTGTTACGCGTGCAATACCCCTGGCCATGAATCTTGGTTTTGCCCACTCAAAAAACTTAGAGAGGACCCTAACGCCTATCTTAATCAACAACAGTGGGAGATCTTGCAACACATTGTGAAGGCCAGACAGGAGGTAAACCAGCCTGCTCCACCAATTCCAGGTCTGGCTGGTGATTTGCTGCGGCGACGGGTAGGAGGGGGCCACAACAACTTTAGGTCCCTTGGTGTGGGAGCAGCCCCTATGCAAGGGTGGACAACACAGGGTGGGGCCGGACGGGGGAGGAGAATCAGAGGACGGGGCCGTGGACGGGGCCGGGCAAGGGGACGCGGTAGGCCATGAGTGGAGTTAGAGAAGGAAACCTCCACACTTTTGTTCCTTGGGAATCTTTTCATTCTTCTATCGAGCAACGTTGTTCTGAGTTTTTGCATTGTTCTTTTTCTAGAGGCCCCTTTGACAATACCCTACCCGATGGAAGGTCTAAACCGACATTTGTTGCAGTACCTATAGGTAAAGCTGAGGACACCTTATCCACTTTCGCTCGTGAGCAACAAGCAAATAAACATTTAAGTGCTTGTTTTCTAATGGGTAGTAAAGTGGCGAAATCCAAGGCAGTGTACCCATGGCTAAAAGGCATGAGAGTTATCCTGCAAGGTACCAAGGGACCTGATGTCCCCTACTCCTATGTAGTTTACCATGCCGGACCGAAATTTAGCGTATCTTTTGCTCAAGCTTTTTCAAATAGGCATTTAGCAATGCTTTTTCATGTTAACTGTACTGGTGTGAAGGGCGTCGCTTTAGTCGATACCGGGGCGACGCACTCGTTCGTCTGACATGACTTCCTAGCTACTCTCGGAGTGAGGCTGTCAAAGTGTGTGGATCTCCAGCTTGCAAATGGGCAGACCATGCGCTCGGCGGGGACAGCTAAGCTCAGGGTGCACTTACCTCAAACATATGTGGAACAGAGGGATTTCATTGTCTGCAAAACTCTGTTGGATGGGGTAGACTTAATCCTTGGTGAGGATTTTCTGAAAGAAAGAAAAACGTTAATTGACTACAATCATGGCGCAGTTCATCTTAAACCGCCTCATTCCTCACACTACATTACACTCCTCAACCCGCTGCCCCCTAGTGAAAGAGGTACCTTAAGTGAATGTTATAAGTGAGGGTCAAGCTAGGCGGGCAATGCGAAAGGGTTGTCCAGGGTTTTGGGGGTTTGTGCGAGAGGCAAGGAGTGGACAGGACTCAGTTTGTGCAACACACTATCTCCATGGGGTTGCAGTGGCAACTACAGAGGGGGATAATCCTTGGGACGAAGACAGCGGAGCCACCGGCCTAAATTTAAACGAAAACTCCCGGCGTGTTATTGAGGGTATGAAAGACAAGCCACAGGACTTGAAGCAATTGTTGTTAGAGTTTTTGGATGTTTTTCCAGAGAAATTGCCAGATTTACCTCCAGACAGGGGCATCTTGCACACTATACCTATGACACCCGGCCATACGCCGCCCTGTCGCCCCACTTATAGGTTGGCTGAACCAGAAGTGGCGGAGTGTCGGAGGCAGGTTGAGGAATTACTAGCACAGGGTTTCATCAGGCCGAGTGCATCACCGTATGGTAGCCCCATATTGTTTGTGAGAAAGAAAGACGGAACATTCCGAATGGTTATAGATTACAGGGCAGTTAAGAACTTAACAAGGAAGGACAAACATCCGTTGCCACGGATAGACGATCTTCTGGACAAGCTGCAGGGTTCAAAGTTCTTTACCTCTTTTGATCTCTTGTCAGGTTACCATCAAGTGCGATTACATGAATCTGATGTTCCCAAAACCGCTTTTAGAACACCCTTAGGTTCATTTGAATTTTTGGTGCTTCCTTTTGGTCTCACGAGTGCTCCCTCCACGTTTCAGAGACTTATGAACAGTGTGTTTCATGATTTTATTCGAGAGGGTTTTGTTGTGGTTTACCTAGATGATTTGTTGGTATACAACAAGTCCAGGGAACAGCACTTAGAGCACTTAACTCGCATCCTTACTCGGCTGAGAGAGGAAAAACTTTATGCAAAATTATCCAAGTGTGAGTATTTTGCTGACGAGTTGCGGTATTTGGGACATGTCGTGGGGCGCGACGGCATCAAAGTTGACCCTGCCAAAGTGAGGACTATTGTGGACTGGCCAACACCCACGGGGAGCACGCACGTACGACAATTCTTGGGACTAGCCAACTACTTCCGCAAGTTCGTCCCGGGTTACAGTACGCTTGCGGCCCCCTTAACCCGGCTCACTGGCAAAGTTCCTTGGACGTGGGGAGAAGCTGAAGAGCACGCGTTTCAAAGTTTAAAAGAAACTTTGTCCAATGCTCCTGTACTAGCACTCCCAGACAGTAGCAAGCCTTTCAAAGTGATCTCAGATGCCAGTGACTATGGGGTGGGTGCAGTACTATTGCAAGAAGGTAGACCTGTAGCATACTTCAGTAAAAAGCTTAGTAATGCCGAACGCAATTATTCCACAACTGAGAAAGAGCTTGCAGGTGTGTTGTATGCCCTCAAGGAGTGGAGGTGTTACTAATTAGGGCAAACTTTCACAGTTGTTACGGACCATCGCGCGAATAGTTTTTTGCAAACCCAACCCCTACTCTCACCCAGACGGGCGCGCTGGGCGGAGTTTCTACAGTTATTCGATATCCAATGGGAATATGCACCGGGATCCACTAACCCTGCTGACCCATTGTCTAGGAGTCCTCACTTAGCCGGGGCCCACGTCCGAGCCCTAGCTCGGGCCCAGGCTGGGGTTCAGGCGTCGGTTCAGGCTAGGGCAGGGCCCCTGGGGGAGCACTCTCCCCCTGTCGGAGTAGGAGCGATGGGGGTTGGGGAGGCTGCAGACTCCACCACCCTACCCATGCCTATGGACGGGTTGAGGGGATGGGGAAGGGTTTTAAGTGAGGCATATGAGATAGATGATTGGCTCCATCGTAAACAAAATCGCCGCAAGTTAAGCTTCCATAGTGGCTTGTGGAAGCGCGGTGCGCGCATTTACGTTCCGTCCCACCATATGAGTTCTGACGGTGTCGAACGTAACCTTCGTAGAGAAATCCTGGAAAATTTGCATGGACCACCTATAGTTGGTCATCCAGGCAGGGACAGGACCCTCGAATTAGTTCAACGTTCCTGGTGGTGGCCAGGGATGGCCTCAGATGTGGCTGACTTTGTGGCCCAATGTGACTCGTGTCAGCGTGTCAAAGCCCCAGCACACTTACCTGTAGAGTTACTACACCCTCTAGAAATACCTGACAGAAAGTGGCAATCAATGTCTATGGACCTAATCACTGGACTGCCAAGAACTAAGGAAGGATATGACGCTATCTGGGTTGCTGTTGATAGGTTGTCAAAGTATGCGCACTTCGCTCCGACGACCACTGACGCAGGTGCAGAAGTGATAGCTCAACTGTTACGGACCCGGGTTTTCACCTTGCATGGGTTTCCCACTCACATTGTATCAGACAGAGATCCTAGGTGGGTGGGTCGCTTCTGTCAAGAGCTCTTTCGGTTGACCGGTTGTCACTCTGCGCTATCTACAGCGTTTCATCCGCAGACCCACGGTCAAACGGAACGAATTAATAGGATCTTGGAGGATTATTTGCGTCATTACGTCACTGGAAGACACAACGACTGGGATAAACATTTGTGTGAGGCTGAATTTTCTTACAACAACACTTTTCAGCAATCAATCAACACAACTCCCTTTAGATTGACCTTCGGTCAGGATCCCACGATTCCCTTCCAGGAAGTGTATGAAGGTGTGACATCTTCTGTACGTGAGTATGTACCAGCAGCAGCAGAGTTTGTACGAAGGATGAGATGGGATCTAGAAAGAGCGCGGACATGTCTCAAAGCTGCGCAGGACCGCATGAAGGCATATGCGGACGCGAGGAGAAAAGATGCTCCTATTTTAAAAATAGGCCAACCTGTCCTCCTCTCAACAAGGAATCTGAAATTCAAGCATACTCGGACAAGAAAACTCTTACCTCGGTTTATTGGGCCTTTTCCCATCGTCCAGGAGGTATCATCGGTAGCTTTCAGAATTAGGCTTCCAAAAACTCTGAGGGTTCATGATGTCTTCCATGTTTCTATGCTTAAGCCTTATAAGGAAGGTGGGACGGTACAACCTCCTCCTCTACCTGAGATTATTGATGGAGAAGAGGAGTATGAGGTCGAGGCTGTGCTAGCTCATAGGGAACGAAAGTTACGAGGTCGAAAAACTGCGCGAGAATATCTTGTAAAGTGGACCGGGTATCAGGATATTCATAATACTTGGGAGCCAGAGGATAACTTAGAACACGCCAGGGAGGCGTTACAGCGGTACTGGGATTTAACCACGGAGCACAGGCCGGAACAAAAAGAAAAGGTGGACAAGAAACGTAAAGGACGTGGTAAAAATGCTGAGAAGCAGCGGAAGCGCGCTAGGCGCGCTTAGTGCTCTGGCAGGTCGGGTCGGCCCCTCGGTGCGTCCTTGGGCCACCTTGGAAGCTCTAAGCTTGGCCCTTAAAGTGTACCCTGGGGGTATCCCAGTACTAGAGCGCACTCGGATGAATAGCACGTAAGCGGGGTAGAATGTCTACCTCGGGTGCAAGCGGTGATGACCGCTCACCCTGGACAGGACTCGTCGAGGTAGGGTGTCGTCTACCTCGGGTGCGTGCGGTGCTGACTGCTCACCCTTGTCAGGTTTCGGACGTCAATCATGTAATGTCGCGACATCCGTGCTAGCTCGTGCTGTAGCGTAACGCCCGATGCAGATGGGTGGCCCCACTGCCGTTGGGTAAAATTCCTATTGGACATGACGGGCGAATTCATGTATGGACGGGACAGACTTTACATTGTTAGACGGACAGGGCTGGACAAGACAGGACAGGACAGGGGTCTGGCATTGGGCTGGGGACGCCAGACTAGTACCCGTGGACAGGACGTGACAGGACCGTACCTCTGCCAAGTGTGTTAGGTGCGTAGTGTAGTTGTTTAGAGTGAGTCTCCCTCTTGGCCGTGACGTCCAAGCTAAGGGGGGGAGGGTGTAACAGGAATAGTCGCGTGTTATAGGAAAATGACCGGACCACGAGGATTTGGACCTTCATAAAGGTCCCTTCGTGAGTTATGGTCCTCCACGCCAAGAAGTGGCTGCTTCACGCGCCAAGGGAGTGACCCCTTACTTGACAAGGCGCATTGGCGATGGAGACAGGGACACTTAGAACAGGATAGAATAAGGCTTTGGCAGAGGAAGGACCGGGCCGGACTGGACGGGTACTGAGGTGGAGCCCAAACAAGTTGTAACCATTGTTCCCGCATCCTTTGGCCGTTTCTACTGTATCAATCAAGGTATTGCCCTGGCTCGCACCTTTGCATTTTCCTCACACTCCGCGAGGAGGTTCCGATCCCAGCCTTCCAGCCCAGTGGGAAGCAGTATTGAATGTCCTCCAGTCATTTTTTAAAAGCTTTTTTCTCACCTATGCACAATGGAGCGTGCAAAAAATGGGATTGAATCCGGCAAAAACTCCACCCGGATTCTTCAATCTTGTGAAAACGATCTAGCTCCCAGCAACCATCATCGATTTTTCCAAAACCAATCCCAACTCATGTGTATGAACATTCACATCCAACGCATCAGAGTTTATGATTTTTAGAGCTCTGTGCAGGGAGTTAGGCTCACCTACACACAGGGGTCCGAGTTTCGGTTGCCACGTTGCTGATTACAGGCTGTACGGCAGCGGCAAATGTGTACCTCAAATCAATCATGGGCCGGACACCAACTGTGACATCAGATAATTAATAACCGGAACTACCTATCAGAGGTCACATTTCATAATTTCATTGCGTACGGACAAAGTTACAGGCCTTCAAGTCGATGGGTACCGCTAAAACCCGGAGACTTATGTCACGGGGTGTCGAGTGAAACTTGGAAAAATCCCCAGCGCCTGAGCACGATGAGTTTTATGCAAGTGTGGCCCTTAAATCATGAAAAAATTAATATCAACCTACCTGATTTTTTTCAAGAGCTGGGGACGCTTCTAACTTGGAGAAATAACCCGTTTTCCTTTAGGTAACACTGCGATTTCCATGCGCCTGGCCGGTTCTTCTCCATTGAGTATCGTGCACATGCGGCGACCTTGTACGCGCAATGCGGCTTCAATGCAAAAGCGGCTTGTGACAGCCTGGTTGTTTTGTCCAAGGGCAAGCATCCAGGAAGGCCTGGTGAGTGTTGCAAGGAACAATACTTGAAGGAACAGAAGTATGGCAGCGTTCAAAACCGGCCCCGACCCAGACGCCCCAGCAAATTTCTAGAGGACCTAGCCACGCAAATTATGCAACATCTCGTGGTGTCAGATGATTCAGACGGAGAGCCCGTCTACAGGGGGAGTGCTGAACATGTACTTGTTCTAGACCTCACCTTGAAAAGGCAAGTTGCACTGGGAGAACGAAATAATCCCACATTGATCCCACGGTCCCAGATTGATCCCACGGCAATCCCACATTGATCCCACCAGAGTCCCACATCGATCCCTCGTTCGGTGGGATTTTGTAGTCGCAATCCCACCAATCCCACATCGATCCCACCTCGATCCCACGTTCCCACATCAATCCCACATTGTTCCCAAAAGAATCCCAGACCAAGAAAGTACCATTGCAAGGATGAATGTCACCTCATGACAGCTGTCCAAGGGTCACAGCCATCTGGACATCATGCAAAATGCATGTCCAACCTGTTTCCCATCCCCATGTCTGCAAAGACCACTACAAGTCCGATATATATAACCTTCCCCTAGGGTGCCAGAGGCCTCTCACAACCCCTCTCTGCCATGGCAGCAAATTTGAGCCATCAAAAGTTTAATCTGCAGCCACAACCACACACGCCCACACACACACACACACACACACACACACACACACACACACACACACACACACACACACACACACACACACAGGCACAGCCACACACACACACACAGGCACAGCCACACATGTGCACGTAAGCAGACAGCCACACAGACAGAACCACAGAGAGAGGGGGGGGTGGGGGAGGGGCAGGAACATCTTGTTGAGAGATTCAATATTCTTACAACTATATTAGCACAATATTTTTGTCACAGCGTCTACTTCACACTGTTTTTAGTTATAATCTTGGGGCAGCCCCAGACACTGAAGTAGTTTTAGAAAGCCTCAGACTCTGGAGGACAGGTGCCTAAAATCCCAGAAGTACGTATTTGCCCTTGCAAAGGGCGACAAACATCAGGTCATGAGCTCTCGAAGGACCCTTGAATGGGCCTAAAATTGATCCTGCGAGGCTCCGCAATCAACCTTGGGATGCCAAATCAGCCCTTGGGGTTGCAAAATCTGGGCTCGAGGGCACAGAAAAAGCTGCACACGAGAGGCTGCACCTGCAAGGGGATAGCTACAGGCAGCTTTGCTACACTTATCACTTCTCGACTCCCAATACCATTGACCCGAGCGCTTGGAACAAGAATTGTCATTTACAAGGCTCTGTATATACTTCTACTATATAAACTTCCACACTTTCCATAACACATCAACTAGTACACAACTCCTGCTACTTTTGCACCCAGCATCAACTTGTTCAATTCAGTGCCTCAGATTTGCTTTTACATGACAGTTTAACTGTGCTCAACTGCTCAACGTCAGGCAGCACAAAACTATATATATGTACAGCTTAAAACTCATCCCTGATCATGTAGCGTTCACAAATAGCCACTGTGGCCGTCAAAATGCTGCGTGCCTTCCATTCCATTCTCAACATGTGCAGCACAAAAAAGGCTGCAGCTGCAAGCATGGTATGTTTGAAAGCAAGAGCTGAAATGATAAATTGCAAGCCAGTCTTCATACTTCAACAGCGCTGGTGTCATTACCAATGTTCCGTGCGGGTTGAAAGATGCTCAGTTCAAAGCTACATCCCAAACAACTTTACAAACCACCAGACAAGTTACTGTATGGCACAAACCAAACATGATCAGGTGGAGGTGCACATGCACGTGCATCAGCTACAGGCTTAGGACCTCTGTGCATGGCAGAAATGACTTTGCCTTGCATGTCATTGAACATAATAGGATAGGACTTGTACCGTACATCATTCTTCAAATCAGCTCTCCACAATATGCCTGATGCTGTGGGCACTCTCCTTACTCTGATAAGACGAGCAATGGCCAGCCTTAGCGGCTGCACGTCATCCAAACGTGCCTCTGGAGGTGCCGTCTGGCTTGGGCTGACTTTCAAGAAAAAGCGCACTGACGCCACATAATCTGCTTGAACCTCACCGTCGATGCCAGGCTCCAGGTAAGACACACGCACATGGTAGGACTCCCTTGTCTTGGTCCTGCCATACTTCATGGAATGAATAATCTCACCGCTCCCACCTGCATCAGCGTGGCAATATGATAACAAGCTGCTTTGCATTAGTAGGTCTTCAGACCAGCCAGCAGGTATGAGAACTTCGTGGAAGTCGTTCCACAAGTGCTGCAACCCCGTAAGAGCTTCCAAACGCTCTTCTGGCTTCAATGCACGGCCGCTACCAAGGAGTTGGCATCCCTCGCCATCCCCCTCATCTACATTTGAAGCCATCATTGGCTGAGCGGCGGTCCCTATAGACTCGTCAAACGAGACCACCCCACCGCTCGCTTTCAAGCTGGACAACGCCAGTTCCAGCAAGAGATGCTTTGCCAACGTAATCTCTGGGAAACTTGTTGCCCTATTCTTGAGGATACGCTTGCACTTCTGAACACACCACTCAATCCAATATTCATGACCAAAGGCAGCCTTTCCTCGGGCTTCTTCTTGATCTTGCAACCTTCAGATCAGCATGTGAAGGTTGTACGTGCAGAGCACTGGCCCACGGTGCACCTCTGCAAGTCGAGCAAATTCCTTCAAGTGTGTAGTAGCTGCCTGACATGTTGTGGCTATATCATCCTGGTCCACATGTAGACAAATCCTCAGATAATACAATAAGCCACGTCTCAGATTGTCCCACATGGCCTGAAGCTCTGGTGTCAGCAAGGGCCTTCCCCTATCTGGTCGTAAGATATACACACTCCAGGTTTCCAGCCAATGCAACCATGCTTCCATCACCCAGTTTCCCTTGTTCTTGCTGATGCACGTGTACTGCTTGCCAAAATTCAATGTATTCCTAATATCCTTTGCACGCTTTTCTATGACCTTCTTTGAACGCTTGGAAATTCGTATTGCTTCAGGGCAATCACTGCTCCATGCAAGATTCCACAACCTCTTGACTACACCATAAGGACCCGCATGAGCAAGAGGGACCGGAAAGGCATTGTTGTAATGTAAGTAAGACAATGCTGCAATAAGTGGTGACATTCCATGGCACCCCACATCTTTCCCTTCCAAGGGTCTCTCCCTTCCGTTGTCACCTATGACTGTTTCCTTAACTCTGCCATGTTTCACACCCTCCATTAGCCTAGCCCTATATAGGTGGTCACCATGTTTAAGCTTACAGACCGGATCTCCAGCAAAGCAAGTTCCATGGTCTTCCCCGGGATAATACGGGCCGAATGGCACTGCCTCCTCATACCCCAAGAACCTCATGCCATTGATTGACTGACCTCTCAGGCTGCAGTACCCACATCCTAATTAAGCACTATGACCACACCAAAAGGACACCTTCCTATTTGCAGGAGTGTCACCTGCCATACCAGCAAGGAGTACTCTGAGCCGAATATGCTGGGTTTGTACCTCCCCATTGACCATACGATGCTCGATGACATCCAAGCCGTCGTTCGCTGGCACCAAACAAAGCAAATACTTCAGTCTATGCCACATAGATCGAACCTCGTAGGCAACGTGAAGCCAAGGGTCATGCCAAGAGCAAAGGTAGGTCATTTGAATCGCTGTGGGAGGGGGGGGGGTGTGCCTAACAATTCACAACGAACAACAAAGGGAAACTTGATGGAGGGGAGAAGGGCTTTTTTGGGGGCCAGAGGGGGGGGGGGCACCACATGTGACATCGCAAGGACTTCTTTGTAATGAGGTACCCTTTCAGGAGAGGGGACGGATACATGATTGGACAAA
>MVGU01001659.1:25000-27500 GCA_002005505.1 Botryococcus braunii
TCGTCATGAAATAGGTATGAATAAATCGAGATGCCTTTCTGAGGAGACCCGGGGTCGTGCCGCATGGAACGAGTTCGACATTACAACAGCAACCGGCATGATCAGGAAGCAATGGAAGATGGGCATGCTTGTTGCACAGTCAAGCTACCAATTGGAGGAGACCCGCATGAATTGATTCTCACTGGTCCTCCAAAGCTGCCAAAGCATGCAACTGCAGCTGGAGCTGGGTAACACCTGCTTCTCGGTTGAACGTCTGATGTCAAATCCAGTACTTAAGTTAGATATCTCAATAAAGTGATTGCAGCAGTATAATCCATATCATTCTTCAGCATTTGTTGTGGCGACCGATGTTATTACACGCATAGCCAGTGTTGTTTATTAATGTTACAGTCCCTACCGCGCCAGCTTATGAACATGACTGTTAAGACCCAGCGTTTGCAGGGCGTCCAAGAGCAAGTCTGCCCCAAGCTTTTCTTGCACGACAAATGAGGAAGTCTCCAAGGTAGGATGCTTCAATCAAAACTCACTAGGACTGTCAAGCAGGGACACCACAGCTTCCTATACCTTGAAAACATTACCCACATAAGTGAACGTGTTCTTCAAGCAAGAAAGGGATGAGGTACCTGCTGGATTGCTCTCCTCCATTGTTGTTTGTTTGAACTCTCACAATAGCCATTGAAACTGTTGACATTTGACCCTTGCTGTCCATAAGCATAATCAATACTTAGTTTATCATGGCAAGTTGTTGTCTTCATGCAGTTCAATTATCTATTTGGATATCGATATTCGCCGCATATTTGCAGTTCTTTTCGCCCCTGCCGTCTGCGACCATGAAGGCCTCAGCCTTACTTGCGCTGCCAGCCACTGGGAGTGGCGACCATGATGAGGCTTCTGCCGCTGATACGTCCAAGATGCCTACCCCACGACGCTCGCCAAGAAAGGTACATGTTGTGACTGCCGGCATGTGCAAGGCAAATGTAATGACTCATCCTTTGTAGTTGCAAAATCCTGCGAGTGACATCTGCCTACCTGAACCCTCCGTCTAGCATATACTTCAAAGTTTTATGAAGCAATCACTAGTGAGGTACTGTTTCTGTCTATGATGAAGTCTGAAATGATATTAATGCGCAGAATGCGGCCACTGGTGGCACCAAAGTAACAGAAACTCTCATTGGGAAGCGTAAGGAGAAACCCACTGCAACGAAGCAGACCCGAGGTCAGAAGAAGAGGCTCCAGGTGTGCAGGACCCTTATCTTAGTGTTCTCCCCCCCCCCCCAATCTCTCCTCTGCCCCCCCCCCCCCTCTCCTCTCTCCTCTCTCTCTCTCTCTCTCTCTCTCTCTCTCTCTCTCTCTCTCTCTCTCTCTCTCTCTCTCTCTCTCTCTCTCTCTCTCTCTCTCTCTCTCTCTCTCTCTCTCTCTCTCTCTCTCTCTCTCTCTCCTCTCTCTCCCATCTCTTTCTCTCTCCCTCCTCCTGTGTGTTGTGTGTGTGTGTGTGTGTGTGTGTGTGTGTGTGTGTGTGTGTGTGTGTGTGTGTGTGTGTGCGCGCGCGCGCGTGTGTGTGTGTGTGTTGCTGAAGATTTAGGAGATGATGGCTCAGACAATTTGCCATGGCAGAGGAGGGTTCTGGAAGGGGAGGAGTACATATGTGATGCTTAGTGGACTTTGGAAACAGTCCGCGCAGCTTCTTGATGCGTGGAAGGGGTTGTGTGAGGGGCTTGGCAGCAATGTTTTGTCTCCCTGGGGTGGGAGCGTCAACAACTTGGCATTATAAGGTCGACATGCATGGCCGAAGCAATGTTAAAGATCTGATGGTGATTTACATATTCTGTACCTCATGCTCAACTTTCTTTTCAAAGTGGTACATGCAAGTGACATGGAGTGTGGGTTTTGCAGTAACATCGAATACGCAGCAACTGCCCATGGAGCTTGGAAGATCTCCCTCTACAGGACTAGACAGTCAATCGGGCACGGCAGCCGTTTCGAGAATTCTCCGTGGGCAGACGATTGGAAAGTTCCTGTCTGTCAAGCAAGTACACCCACCAACTGTGAAATCCGTGCCTGCTAGGACCAGTGTCACAAAGTGACACCAGCCTTGCATTTTTAGTATTGTCAAAAGCGACACTATTAGAGTAGGTGGGTAAGTCTCAGGTTTTATGGTTAGTTCTCCGGTGAACCAGGATCCTGGGTGCAGCCAAAACATGGGAGTGCAGTTAGTATCCCATGTATACATATGTTTGGCCCTTAAATTGCATTAAGGTTGTAGAGGCTGCCAGACCAGCATATGATCCTGAGTCAACAAGACATATTGCATGGAGTTTAATTACTTGCTGGTAGCTTCAAAACTGGTAATGAAGTTGACATTTTAGTTTCTGCATTAACATGTGGGTATTCGCAAGTGCAAGGACATATTATACATATGTACGCCTTCGTGGCTAGTTCCTTAAAGAATAAATTTATTTCAAAGCTTCTAGAAGAATAAACTAGTATGCACTCTATACAT
>MVGU01001659.1:32500-35000 GCA_002005505.1 Botryococcus braunii
ACATAATAGGATAGGACTTGTACCGTACATCATTCTTCAAATCAGCTCTCCACAATATGCCTGATGCTGTGGGCACTCTCCTTACTCTGATAAGACGAGCAATGGCCAGCCTTAGCGGCTGCACGTCATCCAAACGTGCCTCTGGAGGTGCGGTCTGGCTTGGGCTGACTTTCAAGAAAAAGCGCACTGACGCCACATAGTCTGCTTGAACCTCACCGTCGATGCCAGGCTCCAGGTAAGACACACGCACATGGTAGGACTCCCTTGTCTTGGTCCTGCCATACTTCATGGAATGAATAATCTCACCGCTCCCACCTGCATCAGCGTGGCAATATGATAACAAGCTGCTTTGCATTAGTAGGTCTTCAGACCAGCCAGCAGGTATGAGAACTTCGTGGAAGTCGTTCCACAAGTGCTGCAACCCCGTAAGAGCTTCCAAACGCTCTTCTGGCTTCAATGCACGGCCGCTACCAAGGAGTCGGCATCCCTCGCCATCCCCCTCATCTACATTTGAAGCCATCATTGGCTGAGCGGCGGTCCCTATAGACTCGTCAAACGAGACCACCCCACCGCTCGCTTTCAAGCTGGACAACGCCAGTTCCAGCAAGAGATGCTTTGCCAACGTAATCTCTGGGAAACTTCTTGCCCTATTCTTGAGGATACGCTTGCACTTCTGAACACACCACTCAATCCAATATTCATGACCAAAGGCAGCCTTTCCTCGGGCTTCTTCTTGATCTTGCAACCTTCAGATCAGCATGTGAAGGTTGTACGTGCAGAGCACTGGCCCACGGTGCACCTCTGCAAGTCGAGCAAATTCCTTCAAGTGTGTAGTAGCTGCCTGACATGTTGTGGCTATATCATCCTGGTCCACATGTAGACAAATCCTCAGATAATACAATAAGCCACGTCTCAGATTGTCCCACATGGCCTGAAGCTCTGGTGTCAGCAAGGGCCTTCCCCTATCTGGTCGTAAGATATACACACTCCAGGTTTCCAGCCAATGCAAACATGCTTCCATCACCCAGTTTCCCTTGTTCTTGCTGATGCACGTGTACTGCTTGCCAAAATTCAATGTATTCCTAATATCCTTTGCACGCTTTTCTACGACCTTCTTTGAACGCTTGGAAATTCGTATTGCTTCAGGGCAATCACTGCTCCATGCAAGATTCCACAACCTCTTGACTACACCATAAGGACCCGCATGAGCAAGAGGGACCGGAAAGGCATTGTTGTAATGTAAGTAAGACAATGCTGCAATAAGTGGTGACATTCCATGGCACCCCACATCTTTCCCTTCCAAGGGTCTCTCCCTTCCGTTGTCACCTATGACTGTTTCCTTAACTCTGCCATGTTTCACACCCTCCATTAGCCTAGCCCTATATAGGTGGTCACCATGTTTAAGCTTACAGACCGGATCTCCAGCAAAGCAAGTTCCATGGTCTTCCCCGGGATAATACGGGCCGAATGGCACTGCCTCCTCATACCCCAAGAACCTCATGCCATTGATTGACTGACCTCTCAGGCTGCAGTACCCACATCCTAATTCAGCACTATGACCACACCAAAAGGACACCTTCCTATTTGCAGGAGTGTCACCTGCCATACCAGCAAGGAGTACTCTGAGCCGAATATGCTGGGTTTGTACCTCCCCATTGACCATACGATGCTCGATGACATCCAAGCCGTCGTTCGCTGGCACCAAACAAAGCAAATACTTCAGTCTATGCCACATAGATCGAACCTCGTAGGCAACGTGAAGCCAAGGGTCATGCCAAGAGCAAAGGTAGGTCATTTGAATCGCTGTGGGAGAGGGGGGGGGGGTGTGCCTAACAATTCACAACGAACAACAAAGGGAAACTTGATGGAGGGGAGAAGGGCTTTTTTGGGGGCCAGAGGGGGGGGGGGCACCACATGTGACATCGCAAGGACTTCTTTGTAATGAGGTACCCTTTCAGGAGAGGGGACGGATACATGATTGGACAAAATGGGGCGGGGGGGGGGGGGGGGGAGGTGGTCATAGAAGAGGGTGTACCATATTCTTGAGCTTCCTGCAGGATGCCCTTTATAGAAGCATTAATGCTGCTTGGCTGGGTTGGTCCAGGGATAATGACGACTATTTTACAAAAGCGCAGCTTGTTGCGGTGGCTTGCCGGGATATCAAGGCACCTGGCCCACCCCTCAGTACTTAAAAAGAACTACCACCAAGCTAGAATGAGCTGCAGCACATGCATGGCTATGACATGCCAACATGTTAAGGTACAAGTATTGCACTTTCTTATGGCATGATCCGGGTATGCATGCAAGGGTGGAAATCAAAGCATGATGCATATCTTGTCTAAATGAACTTTGCAGTACCTCAACGTAAAGATGGCCGTAGAGTGCTTGGAGGACGTATAAGGCTGGTAGCCATCTGAGCCCAGCTCAAATACACATGTGTTGTAATCATCTAGGCTGGCACCAGCTGCCTCATGCAGTCGCCTCGCCTCTGATGACTTGT
>MVGU01001659.1:45000-61343 GCA_002005505.1 Botryococcus braunii
AGTACAAATGTACTGTGTTGTATAAAAGTGCGGTTTTTTGTTTTCTTTGACAAGTTTTTTATTTTTTATAGGGATGAAAGGCATTAACTTTGATAGAAACAACCTCGACAGTGTCTGACTGGACATGCAAAGCGAAAAACACTCAAGTTTTTCCATGTGCCAACAGGCCACATTTTGCTACAAAAGTGGATGAAGATGGACGAATTTCTATTAACTACGCCGGGCAATATTAACCACTAGGATGTCCTTGATCGAATGGTGCACTCGATCTACGTGACCTACTTATGCCCTTGATCGAATGATGCCGCGATCTACGTGACCTACTTACGCCTACGCGTAGCAAATACGTACATAGATCGCCAAAAATCGTAGAAAATGCCAACTCTACTCATGAGTGACACCTAACTCAAGTCAATGACCATTATGTTTGCACCAGTCACGTCACTTCACAAGTACACACAGTCACAGTGGGAATTTTCCAACTTAGAAATTCTCCACTGAGCCCTAAGGGGGCCCATTTTACAACATCTCCCCTTGTATGCAGTGAAGGTTAAGTGACTAACCTAGCCACATGCGAGAAGTCATACGGCATAGCCACAACCACTACACCATCACTTCACCATATACAAACCATAGAAATAGAAGTGAGATCCAATCTTTAGGAATCCTGTTATATTGGTGAGATAAATTCGTGCCTTTCCCTGAGGAGAGTAATAGTGGCCTAATCTGCTCTGAATGACAAGCTAAAACAATTTAGGAGAATTAGTAATTGATGGCAGAACCTAGACGTTCTGCCAAGACCAATTTAGACTGATTCCACTTAGATAGAGATAATGAGGTAATCAGACACGTTGTTTTGCTAGAAGGATATATGTCACCGGCTCGAAGGGACGAGCACTTAATTGGGACTATAAAGGCACTTCGGGTGTTTGTCTCTCAACAGTTGCCAGTCAAGTCATCTCGCACAGTCGTCACTGCTTGTTTCTCGACACACAACAAGAGTGCCGCCAGGTTAAACACCCTTCGTGCCGGGTCATACAGGGAAACGCCAAGCTCATAAGTTTACAGGTTAAGGGCCCACTAACTTTTCAGCTGGGCAAGTAAAAATGTATGACTCGAAGGGTTTGACCCAACATGGCGCGAACGAGGCGAACTGGAAGAATGTCGACTGGGACTACGGAACCTGCAGGACAGCTGTCAGACTGCCGCCACCACCTCCTCCAACATATAACGAAAGAAGAAAAGCTGGTGGAGAGACAGGACCAAGAACAGCTGAGGAGCGAGCGTTCATTGTAAAGGACTTCGTCAGCGAAGCGTACGGCCAGGGCCGACTTACCCCTCCTCGGTGGTTCAAAGATCCCTTTCCCGTTTACCCAGCTTATAAAGTCACCAAGTGGGAGTGCTCATTCATCAACGGAGACCCTGTGTTATAATAGTGAAAGAACATTTTGGTGCCTTTCCCTCAGAAGAGTAATAGTGGCCAGATCAGCTCGGATTAACCAGCGGGAACACTCATTAGAATGAGTAATAGGTGGCAGACCCTAGGAGTTCTGCCAGAATCTATCTAGATCACTTTCACATAGATTAGGGAGAATGAGGTAATTGGACACGGTTTGCTTGAAAGGATTTATGACGCCGGCGTGCAAGGGCGAGGCACTTGATTGGGACATTAAAGGCACTTCGGGTGCTTATCTCTTGACTGTTGCCTATCAAGTCCTCATTCATATTCGGTCACTGCTTGTTCTCCTACACACAACAAGAGTGCCGACGAGCTAATCACCCTTCGTGCCCGGGTCATACAGGTAATCTGACGTTGAGTGACAGAAGCATCATTGACAATTGGTTAGGAAGAGGTCTAGGTAATGTTATTAAGTTGGTGCTAATGCTTTTGCTCATTGAACACTAGTAATGCAGACTATCGGTAGTTGCGTAGATTAAGTAGTTTGGATTACGGAGTGATGAGAGAAAGCAAGTAGCATTGTAATGACTTGATTGGGACATTAAAGGCACTTCGGGTGCTTCTCTCTTGACTGTTGCCTATCAAGTCCTCATTCATATTCGGTCACTGCTTGTTCTCCAACACACAACAAGAGTGCCGACGAGCTAATCACCCTTCGTGCCCGGGTCATACAGGAAACGCCAAGCTCAGAAGTTTTCAGGTTATGGGCCCACCAACTCTTATGCGGGGCATGTAAAAGAAAATGTATGACTCGAGCAAAGTAATCTGCAATGGCGCGAAAGAGGCAAAGCGGACGCATGAGCACGGGCGGAGGTAGACCTCCTCCTCCTCCACCTCCTCCAACATATAACTAGCAAAGAAAGGCAGGAGGAGAGAAAGGACCACGAACGATTGAAGAACGAGCATTTCTGGTAAAGGACTTCGTCAACGAAGCTCACGGACGGGGAGCACTCACGCCTCCTCAGTGGTTCCAAGATCGCTTTCCCATATATCCAGCCTATAAATTTACACTGTGGGAAGTGTCGTTCATCAACGGAGAGCCGGGATATCTGAAACGCGCAATCTTTGAGAGGTGCCTACAGCAAACGGGAGGACCATCACACGAAGCATATTGGACAGAGAAGGCAGCCTACGCAGCCATTGAGTTAGCCTTGAGCAGCCTGGGAGACGACTTCATTGACAGACTAATTCTCTACGGCGAGGGCGAGTTCCACGTGGACGAGTGGGTCACAGAGGAAGACAGTGAGGACGAGGACGGAGACTCCAGACTGTCAGCAAGGAGCGACGACTGACCAGCACCAAACAGCATGAAGAAGAAGGGTACCAGCACCAGCTCTGAATCCAAATCAGCAGGAGAGGAGTCTACATCAACCCCTACCAGGGAACCATGCACTCCCAGTACTTCGAAGGGGGAAGGAGACACCCTCCCCAAGGTCATTGCTACACAAGTCAAGGTCCATATAAAACTGCAGCGTAAAGGTCAGAACTTTGTGGTGTGGGACAATGCCTTTACTGCAGCCAATGATGCAAAGGGCTCTTTGCCTGCCATTCAAGAAGCTATGCCTGGGACTACTCATAATGCTGCAGCATTGTTGTTACTGTATGAATCAGTTCCTGAAGACTGGTTGGGTGAGCTGTCGAGTAAAGCATCAGCATATGACGCGTATGTGCATATTTGTAGGAAGTTTGTGGGAGGCTACAACCCTCAGGCTAATGCTGACTGGTTGAAAGAGATGTCACGTGGCATGAAACAAGGTGAAACAATTTCACAGTACGTCAATAGGATGATCAATCTGAAAGGTTGCCTGAAACGAAATGGACATGATCTCCTGGATGGGCACGTGGCCACACAGATTGTGCAGGGCCTGCCTGCAGCTGCCAACTCCCCAGGACTACTGCCTACAGCCGTGGCGTATCCCCTGAACCAGCTGGCAGACCTCATCTCCACCACAGCAGAAGCAATGGGCTATAACGATGACCCAGATCAGCCTCCAGTGGTCATGACAGCACAGCCAAGCCCAGCTGCTGCAGTCCATGCTCCTGCTGCATGTGCTGCAACTCAGACCAGACAGCCTGCAGACACAGAGGCCAAGGTGGAGGTACGTGGTACGTGCAACTACTGCCACAAAAAGGGGCACTTCTGGAGAGACTGCCGCAAGAGGCAGAGGGACGCAGAAACCCAGAGGAATGTGGTAGCAGCGGTGCAGCAACTGGCTGGCATGTGGCCCCAAGGTCAGTTTCCTGGAGGACTCCAGCCCCCTCCAGCAGCTCAGCATGTCTTCCCTGCAGCTGGAGTTTTTCCACTACTGCACCCACCACCTGGTCCACCCTCTCCTCCACTAGAAGGTATGCCACACGTGGTATTGTTATAATAGTGACTGAACATTTTGGTGCCTTTCCCTCAGAAGAGTAATAGTGGCCAGATCAGCTCCAATTACCAGTGAGACCACTTATTAAAATGAGTAATAGGTGGCAGAACCTAGGAGTTCTGCCAGAACCAATCTAGACCAATTGCACGTTAACAATGGAGGATGAGGTAATCAGACACGGTTTGCTCGAAAGGATATATGCTCCTGGCTTGAAGGGTTGAGGCACTTGATTGGGACATCAAAAGCACTTCGGGTGTTTGCTACTTCACTGTTGCCAGTCAAGTCATCTCATTCACAGTCGACACTGCTTGTTACTCGACACACAACAAGAGTGTCGCCGGGCTAAATACCCTCGTGCCGGGTCATACAGGTAAACTGCTGTTAGGACATCACATGCACAAGAACAATGGATTAGGAAAGGGTCTAGATAATGTGTAATAGAAAGGTGCTACTGCTTAGCTCATCGGACATCGGTAATGCACACTATCAGTAACTTCGTCGATAGAGTAGTTTGAATTGCTGAGTGATGAGAGAAAGCAATAAGCATTGTAAGACTTGATTGGGACATCAAAAGCACTTCGGGTGTTTGCTACTTCACTGTTGCCAGTCAAGTCATCTCATTCACAGTCGACACTGCTTGTTACTCGACACACAACAAGAGTGTCGCCGGGCTAAACACCCTCGTGCCGGGTCATACAGGGAACGCCGAACTCAGAAGTTTACAGGTTATGGGCCCACGACTTTTCTGCTGAGGCATGAAAAAAAATGTATGACTTGGGCAAAGTAGTCTGCGATGGCGCGAAAGAGACCAACCGGACGTATGAGCACGGGCGGAAGTAGACCTCCTCCACCTCCACCTCCTCCTCCAACATATAACGAGCGAAGAAAGGCAGGAGGAGAAAAGGGACCACGGACGATAGAAGAACGAGCATTCCTGGTGAAGGACTTCGTCCACGAAGCTCACGGACGGGGAGCACTCACACCCCCTCAGTGGTTCCGAGAGCGTTTTCCGATATATCCAGCTTATAAATTCACTGTTTGGGAAATCTCATTCATCAACGGAGAGCCAGGATATCTGACAAGAGCAATTTTTGAGAGGTGCTTACAGCAAACGGGAGGTCCATCGCACGAAGCTTATTGGACAGAGAAAGCCGCCTACGCAGCGATTGAGCTAGCTTTGAGCAGCCTGGGAGACGACTTCATTGATCGTCTAATTCTCTACGGTGAGGGCGAATTTCACGTGGACGAGTGGGTCACAGAGGACGACAGTGAGGACGAGGACGGAGACTCCAGACTGTCAGAAAGGAGCGACGACTGACAGGGTCCCAACAGCATGATGAAGAAGGGTACCAGCACCAGCTCAGAATCTAAGTCAGCAGGAGAGGAGTCCACATCAACTCCTACCAGGGAGCCTTGCACTCCCAGCACCTCCAGAGGGGAAGGAGACACCCTTCCCAAGGTTATTGCTACTCAGGTCAAGGTACATATAAAACTGCAACGTAAGGGCCAGAACTTTGTGGTGTGGGACAATGCTTTCACTGCAGCAAATGATGCCAAGGGTTCGTTGCCAGCCATTCAACAAGCTATGCCTGGGACTACCCACAATGCCGCAGCATTGTTGTTGCTGTATGAGCCAGTACCAGAAGACTGGTTGGGGGAGCTGTCAAGTAAGCCATCGGCATATGACGCATATGTGTATATTTGTAGGAAGTTTGTGGGAGGCTACAATACTCAGGCCAATGCTGACTGGTTAAAGGAGATGTCCCGTGGCATGAAACAAGGAGAAACCATTTCTCAGTATGTCAATAGGATTATCAATCTGAAAGGTTGCTTGAAACGAAATGGACATGATCTTCTAGATAGGCACGTGGCCACACAGATTGTGCAGGGTCTGCCAGCAGCTGCCAACCCCCCTGGACTACTGCCTACAGCCGTTGCTTATCCCTTGGACCAACTCGCAGACCTCATCTCCACCACAGCAGATGCAACGGGCTACGATGATGACCCAGATCTGCCTGCATTGGTCATGACTGCACAACCAGTGCAGGCTGCTGCAGCCCCTGCCCCTACTGCATGTGCTTTGACTCAGACCAGACAGCCTGCAGACACAGAGACCAAGGGGAAGTACGTGGTACATGCAACTACTGCCACAAAAGGGGACACTTCTGGAGAGACTGCCGCAAGAGACAGAGGGACACCGAAACCCAGAGGAATGTGGTAGCAGCAGTGCAGCAACTGGCAGGCATGTGGCCCCAAGGTCAGTTTCCTGGAGGACCCCAGCCCCCACCAGCAGTCCAGCATGTCTTCCCTGCAGTGGGAGCGTTCCCACTGCTGCACCCACCACCTGGTCCACCTTCTCCCCCACCTGAAGGTATGCCACACGTGTTATCCTATAATGTTCTCAAACCATGCAAGGGGAGAATTTCCAAACAGTCCTGGTTGGTAGACAGTGGAGCGTCAGTCCATCTTGTCAATGATCTGTCACTGTTACATGCTCCCACAGTCCATGCTGCTCCTATCCCTCTGCAGCTGGCCACGTCTGATGCAACAGGAGGAATCACTGCCACTGGATCAATCTGCCTATTGAACCAGCATTCTATCCCACTGTGGCTGCACCATGTCCAGTGTGTTCCCTCTGCAACGATGAACATCTTGTCTGTTTCTGCTGCCCTTCGTGATGGAGCTTGCTTTACCACAGACAGCATGGGTGCATTTACCACAGTCTCTGGCCCGAATGGCTGGAAGATGCCTGTTAGAGCAGAAAAAGGTCTCTATTATGTACATGATTGCTTATCTGTTCCCCCAGTACAATGGTCGTTACCAGTGGCAGCTGCAGTGAAGAACAAATCCAAGAAGAACCTGCAGCATGATTGTGCAAAACGCTTTCTGTGGCACAGCAGAATGGGACATCCGGGTGAACCATGGATGCAGCGCCTGAGCAATGAACAGCTGGTCACAGGCATTGATACCTCCCTGTCATCCTGTGAGAACTGTCCGAAGTATTGTGAAGCATGCATTGAGGGGAAGCACACCCGTCCTCCCTTTGGTGAAAGTTCCAGGCTGGCAATAAATCCTCTTGACAGAATCCATATTGACACTGTGGGCCCCATCTCACCAGCAGCCATCTCTGGAGAACGTTTTTGGGTGACTGTAGCTGATGAGGCATCTGGATGGAAGGCTGTCCTACCAGTAAAGTCAAAGGATGTAATTGCCTCAGTTGTCAGGGACCTGATCCTATTTTGGCAGACAGAAAGAGGGACAGTTGTCAAGTGCATTCGGTGTGACAGAGGCACAGAATTTATTAATTCCAGATTCAAGGAGTTCTGTGCATCTCAGGGCACTAAACTGGAGATGTCTGCCCCCTACACTCCCCAGCGGAACGGGATAGCAGAGAGAGCCAACAGGACCTTGAAGGAGCGAACCAGAACCCTCCTCAATTTTGCTGGTGCCAGCCCAGTCATGTGGAAAGAGGCCCTAGAAACAGCCTGCATCCTCCTGAATATGGGACCCAGTACAGGCAGGCCTCTCACTCCTTGTGAATTATTCATGGGATACAAGCCAGATGTGTCACTTCTTCGTACGTGGGGATGCCTGGCATTTGTGCATGTGCCCGATCAGCAGAGGGGGGTATTTGCACCAAAGGCTGTACCTGGCATGTTCACTGGTTATTCCCCAGTGTCCAAGGCATATCGTATTTATCTGGGAGGGGGGGTCTGGAGAGAGAGCAGAGATGTCCAGTTTGTGGAACACATCCGAGGAGCCTCTCGGGTGGGAATGTCTACCCTCCCTGACCAGCCACTACAGTTCTCTTATCCTGAAGGTTTGCCAGCTCAGCAGCACATCAGCGACCCGACAGTCTCCTCACCTCAGTGCAGCACTCAGAATCAGGTTGTCAGAGCTCCCTGCCCCAGCAGCAGACCTGACAGCACCCTCCCAGGACCCCCTGACCAAGCTGCAACCGAGCCTGCATGTCAGGGGAAGTCTTCCCAAGAGGAGGGCGCTCCAGAAATTGGTCATGGACCAAGTGAGAAACCACTGCAGCTGGATCTGGACCAGTCCGGGGCACTGGATACACTGCAGCAACTTGCGCGAGGAGGCTCTGACAGTGGGCAGCATCAACGGACCTTGGAGCGAGCACAGCAGTCCCTCCGGAATACACCTCCTGCTCCTGAAATTCCGCCTTTGAATGGACCCTCTCGGGCCCAACGCTATGAGCATCGCACTGCTGCTCGCGAGCTCCTGCTGGCACAGGAGAAGGGAGAGAGCTGTGAGCGAGTGGGGGTGACTGAATGTGACTCCGAGTCACAGGGACCAGGGGAAGTGCAGGAAAGAGGTCAGGATCCTGAGAGACCTGAACTACATGTGAGCGATGAGAGGGGGACAGTCTCTGATCAGACTGAAAATGGTCCAAGCGAGCTGAGAAGTATGGGTGGGACCTGTCCAGTGCCTGAGGGGATTGTTAGAGATGTGAGTTCTGTCTGTTGTGCCCAAAGACAATGTGGTGCCAGCCACACAAGTGTGGGCCTTGCTTGTGAGGGAGCGACTGGGCCTGCGCCCCAGCGCTCATGTTTGGTGGGGAGCAGACAGAGAGAGAGAGAGACATGGGCACAACACCAAGACAGACCAAGTGTCCAAGCTGTGCAGAGTGGTTCAACTGCTTGTGAGAGCTCTGATGTGGCTGAAACCCGTCAGACATGTAAGAGTGTGGATGAGGAGGTGAATCGGAAGCTCGGACAGTGTGAGAATGTGCCTAATTATAAGAGCTTTCCGAGAGATACCTGTGTTTGGGAGGACGATGTGAGAGTGCGAAGCAGTAAGCTCGAAAGGGCAAACTGTGAGTCAAAAAGAGAGAGAGAGCAGCGAGGAAAGTCAGAATCCTCACAACCTGCACCCAGGTGCAGTGCGGCGACATTCAGCGAAAGAGTAGTGGGTGAAAGAGAGAGTGAGAGCAAGCCAGATCAGGGGAAGCACACAGGGGTACGGTTTGGGAAGATTAGTGTGCCTTCCAACTTGAGGGAGGCACAGAAGTCCCCTCAGTGGGAATATTGGAAGGCTGCTATGCAAGAAGAGCAGAATTCCATGGATGCCCACGAGGTCATGGAGTATGTCCCTAGACCTCGTGGCCATAAGGTGATTCCAGTTCATTAGATCTTTTCCGTGAAAATGGATGCCCATGGCAATGTGCTGAGGTTCAAGGCTAGGCTGGTAGCTCAAGGATGCAGGCAAATTCCTAGAGTAGATGTGTTATAATAGTGAAAGAACAGATTAGTGACTTTCCCTCAGAAGAGTAATAGTGGCCAGGCTTCCCTTAAAGCAATCAATGTGAACAATCTTAGAGGGAGAGTAATGGATGGCAGAACTCTAGAGTTCTGCCATAATTGATCTGGACTGATTCCATTTTAGAAAGAGAGAGTAATGCAATTTGACGCGTTCTTGCAAGAAAGGATATAGGCAGCAGGCATGAAGGGCTCGGCACTTGTTTGGGACTGAAAGAGCACTCCGGGTGCTTATCTCTGATCAGTTGCCTCAAGTGTCAACACACAGTCGGGCTCTGCTTGCTCTCCTACACACAGCAAGAGACCCGACCGAGCTTAACACCCTTCGTGCCGGGACATACAGGTGAAGTGCTGCATCTCAGTGTAACTTGCATGGACAATTGATTAGGAAGAGGTCTAGATAAGTGTATTAGAATGTTGCGAATGCTTGACTCATCGAACAATGGAAATGCGAACTATCTGTCGATGCTTAGAAGAGGTAGTTTGAAATCCTTGACGTTGAGAGAGAGCAAGAAGCAATGTAATGACTTGTTTGGGACTGAAAGAGCACTCCGGGTGCTTATCTCTGATCAGTTGCCTCAAGTGTCAACACACAGTCGGGCTCTGCTTGCTCTCCTACACACAGCAAGAGACCTGACCGAGCTTAACACCCTTCGTGCCGGGACATACAGGGAACATTACGCCCAGAATTGTACAGGTTATGGGCCCACCAACTCTTGAGCTGGGCAACTGAAAGTATGTTCCGAGCCTACGATGGGACGAACGAAGCAGAGCGGGAGGATGTCGACCGGCAGTAAAAGACCTTTTATTCCCCCAACTCCTTCACCACCTACATATGATAGCCTGAGGAGAGCTGGAGGAGATACGGGACCGAGAACACCAGAAGAACGAGCATTTCTAGTGAAGGATTTTGTCAGCCGAGCGTACGGACTGGGCAAAGTCGAACAGCCTCTGTGGTTTACCTACAAAGTAACTGCGTGGGAGTGTTCATTCATCAACGCGGACCCAGGCTTCGTCACGCGAGCATTATTTGAACGACACCTACAACAGCTCGGAGGACCCAGCAAACCCGAGTATTGGGAAGAAAGGGCAGCCTACACAGCAGTGGAGTGTGCCCTCGCCACTCTTGACGAGGACTTCCTACTTTCCTTTCTGGGCAGCAGAAAAGGATTCAGCCCAGAGGAGTGGTGCACGGACACAGACAACGGAGACGAGGACGGGGACTCGCAGCGGTCAGAACCTAACGCAGACTGAGTAACATCAGCATGGCGAGAAAGAGATCTAAATCAAGGGAGCCATCTGAGGAGGAGCCCACAACAGAGGAAGCATCTACATCGTCTCCCACACGACAGCCGTGTACACCCAGCACATCAAAGGGCGAGGGAGATGTACTCCCCAAGGTCATAGCCACTCAAGTCAAAGTGCATATTAAACTGGATCGTCATGGCACAAATTTTGTGGTATGGGACAATGCTTTCACTGCTGCCAATAGTGCCAAGGGTTCCTTTCCTGCCATTCAGTCAGCCATGCCTGGAACTATCCACAATGCGGCTGCAATGCTTCTGCTGTATGAGTCAGTTCCAGAGGAATGGTTAGGAGAAGTGTCAAGTAAGCCGTCAGCTTATGATGCATATCTGTTTATTTGCAAGAAATTTGTGGGTGGCTACAACACTCAAGCAAATGCAGACTGGCTGAAGGAAATGTCCAAAGGGATGAGACGTGGAGAAACGATCTCTCAGTATGTGTCTAGAATGATAAATCTCAAAGGCTGCTTGAAACGCAATGGACATGACCTCTTGGATGGTCATGTGGCCTCCCAGATTGTGCAGGGACTGCCAGCAGCAGCTAATCCTCCAGGGCTGTTGCCCACTGCAGTAGCTTACCCCCTGGATGATCTGGCAGCTCTCATTTCCACCACTGCAGAGGCGTCTGGCTACAACGATGATGGAGAACAGCCTGCCATGGTGATGAAGGCAATGCCTGCTCAACGAGAGACTGATCCAGCCCCTTCCACTAGCGGGGCCAATCCCTCCAAACAGCCAGCAGACTCAGAATCAAGGGGAGAAGTGAGAGGCACGTGCAACTACTGCCACAGGAAAGGCCATTTTTGGAGAGACTGCCGCAAACGTCAAAGGGATGCAGAGACACAACGCAATGTGGTGGCAGCGGTACAGCAACTTGCTGCCATGTGGCCCCAAGGGCAGTTTCCTGGTGCACCCCAACCACCTCCAAGCGTGCAGCATGCATTCCCAGGCACTGGAGCATTCCCACTACTGCACCCTCCTCCAGGCCCACCTTCTCCTCCCTCAGAAGGTATGCCATACGTGGTATCTTATAATGTGCTGGATGGCAGTAAGCACCAACAGTCCAAACAGTCGTGGCTTGTGGATAGTGGAGCGTCTGTACATCTTGTGAACAACCTTTCCCTGCTGCATGCCCCTACAGTACATGACCACCCTATTCCACTGCTGCTTGCTACATCTGATGCCACTGGGGGTATTGTTGCTACTGGGTCAGTGTGTCTCATGTCCTCTCAGCATATTCCTGTGTGGCTGCATCATGTCCAGTGTGTTCCCTCAGCCACCACCAATATTCTCTCAGTATCTGCTGCTCTGCGCGATGGAATCCGGTTCAGTACAGATAGACTGGGAGCATTCACTGCTGTCTCAGGACCGAGTGGTTGGCGGATGCCTGTGAAACCAGAGAATGGTCTCTATTATATCCACAACTGCCTCCCAGTACCGCCAGTGAAGGTTCATTATTCAGTGACTGCTGCCCTGAAGAAGAAATGCTCCAAAGGTCTAAGTCATGACTGTTCCAAACGTTTCCTGTGGCACAGCAGATTGGGACACCCAGGAGACCCCTGGATGAAACGCCTGAGCAGTGAGCAACTGGTTACTGGCCTAGACACCTTGATGTCCCCCTGTGAAAAGTGTCCTAAGTACTGTGAAGCATGCATTGAGGGGAAGCATGCACGTCCCCCATTTGGTGAAAGCTCTAGACCTGCTGAGAAACCCCTTGACAGAATCCACATTGACACTGTGGGTCCCATATCACCAGCAGCCATTACTGGGGAACGCTTTTGGGTAACCGTAACTGATGAGGCATCTGGGTGGAAGGCAGTGCTGCCAGTGAAGTCAAAAGATGTAATTGGAGCTGTTGTCAGAGACCTAATTTTGTATTGGCAAACTGAGAAGGAAACTACAGTGAAGTGCATCCGCAGTGACAGAGGGACAGAGTTCTTAAATGCCAAGTTCAAGGAATTTTGTGCATCCCAGGGCACTAAGCTGGAGACATCTGCCCCATATACCCCTCAGCAGAATGGAGTTGCTGAGAGAGCCAACAGAACCCTCAAGGAGCGCACCAGGACCCTCCTCAATTTTGCTGCAGCAAGCCCTGTTATGTGGAAGGAAGCCCTGGAGACAGCCTGCACCCTCCTAAATATGGGACCCAGCACAGGCAGGCCCCTATCTCCCTGCGAAATGTTCATGGGATATAAGCCAGATGTATCCTTGCTGCGCACTTGGGGATGCCTTGCATTTGTGCACGTTCCTGACCAGCAGAGGGGGCCTTTGCACCGAAGGCTGTGGCTGGGATGTTCACTGGTTACTCTCCAGTGTCAAAGGCATATCGTATCTATATGGGGGGGGGGGATCTGGAGAGAGAGCAGAGATGTTCAATTTGTGGAACACATTCGAGGAGCTACTCGGGTGGGAATGGCTGTTCTCCCTGACCAGCCTCAGCAGTTTTCATACCCTGAAGACTTATCAGGGCAATTGCACAGCAGCAATCCAGTGGTGCCATTGTCACAGCGCAGTATGCAGAACCAGACTGTCAGCAGCCCATGCTCCAGCAGTAGACCTGACAGCTCCTTCCCGGTACCCTCTGACCAGGCTGCAACTGAGCCTGATAGTCAGGGGAAGCCTTCCCAAGAGGAGGGCATTCTCATTGTGTCTCCCGAAGCAAGCACGGGAGAGCAGCAGCCGGACCTGGATCAGTCCGGGGCTCTGGACGCTATTCAACGACTGGCGCGAGGAAGTGCAGACAGCGGACAACATCATCAGACTTTAGAGCGAATACAGCAGTCACTGCGTAACACGCATCCGGCTACTACCATCCCGCCTCCGGACGGACTGTCGCGGGCTCAACGCTATGAGCAACGAACTGCGGCTCGAGATATCCTGCTGGCACAGGATAAGGGAGAGAGCTGTGAGCGAGAGGGGAGGACTGAAGGTGACACAGAGTCACAGGGACCAGGGGAAGCGCAGGAATTGGGGCAGGACACCGAGAGACCTGCTTCACTTGTAAGAGATGAGAGGGGGCAGTCTCTGATCAGACTGCAGATGGTCCAAGTGAGCTGAGATGTATGGGTGGGACCTGCTCAGTGCCTGAGAGAAATGTTAGCGATGAGAACTCTATCAGTGATGCCCAAGGACAATGTGGTGCCAGCCACGCAAGTGTGGGCCATGCATGGGAGTGTGCTGCTGGGCCTGCGCCCCAGCGCTCATGTCTAGTGGGCAGCAGACAGAGAGAGAGAGAGACATGGGCACAGCAGCAAGATAGACCAAGTGCTCATGCAATGCAGAGTGGTTCACATGTCTGTGAGAGTCCTGACGGGACTGCAAACCGTCAGCCATGTGAGAGTGTGTCTGAGGAGGTGAATCGGAAGCCAAGACAGTGTGAGAACTCCCCCAATTACAAGAGCTTTCCGAGAGGTACCTGTGTTTGGGAGGATGATGTGAGAGTGGCTGGCAGCAAGCTTGAGAGGGCAAGCTGTGAGTCTAAGAGAGAGAAAGAGCAGAGGGAGAGATCTGGATCTTTACCCACAGTCCCCACGTGCAGTGCGGCGACATTCAGCGAAAGAGTAGTGGATGAGAGTGAGGTAAGAGTAAGCAAGATCAGGGGAAGCACACTGGGGTGCGTTTTGGGAAGATTAGTGTGCCTTCAAGTCTAAAGGAGGCCCAGCAGTCCCCACAGTGGGAATACTGGAAGGCTGCAATGCAGGAGGAGCAAAACTCCTTAGATGCTCATGAGGTGATGGAGTTTGTTCCTAGACCTCGTGGGCACAAAGTCATCCCAGTTCACTGGATTTTCTCAGTGAAAATGGATGCACACGGCAATGTGCTTAGGTTCAAGGCCAGGCTGGTGGCTCAAGGGTGTAGGCAAATTCCAGGAGTGGATGTGATGGAGGTATTTGCTCCCACCAGCAGTTATGGGTCTAGAAGAGCTTTACTGTCAGTGGCTGCACAGGAGGGTCTTGAAATTCACCAGGTGGATGTCAAGACTGCGTTTTTAAATGGTGAATTAGAGGAGGAGGTCTATGTCACACAACCTCCTGGGTTTGAGAATGGGGATGGGAACACTGTGTGTCGCTTGAAGAAGGCTCTGTATGGCCTGAAGCAAGCTCCAAGGGCATGGCATAAGACCCTTAATGAGAAGCTACATACCATGGGGTATGAGGTGTGCAAGAGTGATGCTGGGGTCTATGTGAAATGTTCTGTGGAGGGAGGGAAATCCTTTGTGCTGATTTATGTTGATGATCTATTGATAGTTTCAAAGGGCATGAGTGAGATTGAGAGAGTGAAAGGATTGTTGAAGAAGGAGTTCACCATTCATGATTTAGGAGAGGTGAAAGATTTCTTAGGCTGCCAAGTGATGAGAGATAGAGAGAAAGGGTTGATTTCTTTGAGTTGCATCCCAAAGATTGATGCCTTAGTTGAGAAATTTGGGCTGGATCTGGAGTCTGTGGGGCCTGACACCCCTATGACTAAGGATTTTGTGGCCACACAGCGACCGATGTCCAACGACAACAGTGCCAGCATTGGAGCTGGGAGTCCCTTACCACCAGGGCACAGATATTGTGAGCTGGTTGGGTCACTGTTGTACATTGCAAACACCACAAGGCCTGATATTTCCCAGGCTGTGGGAGTGCTTTCCAGGTACAGGATTACTCCCACCACTGCTCACTGGAATGAAGCCATCAGAGTGTTGAAGTATCTGATGGCTACCAGGGATCTTGTGTTAGTACTTGGAGGGAAGGACACAGAGCTGGAGGGCTTTGTGGATGCAGATTATGGTGGTGATCAGGATCACAGGTTTTCCACTACGGGTTACGTAATTCGTGTGTTTGGAGGAGCTGTAGTTTGGGGAAGCAAGAAGCAGTCTGCAGTGGCCACATCCACTGTAGAGGCTGAGTTCATGGCGGCAAGTGCAGCTGTCAAGGAGGCAAATTGGATGAAGGGATTCCTTGAAGAAATTGGTATTTCTCCTTGGATTGTGAAGATCCACTGTGATAATCAGGGATGCATCAATCATCTCAGAAACCCAGTGTTCTCAAAGCATACCAAGCACATTGCAATCAGCTTCCATTTTGCTCGGGAAGCTATTGCATTGGGACAGGTGGATGTGAAGTACGTTCCATCTGCTAGGAATGTGGCAGATATATTTACCAAGCCGTTGACAAGGCAGGTATTTCAGGGCCATCGTGAGGCTCTAGGACTGGCCAAGTTTTTGTGAGGAAAAGTCAAGGGAAGTGTATAATAGTGAAAGAACAGATAGTGACTTTCCCTCAGAAGAGTAATAGTGGCCAGGCTTCCTTAAAGCAATCAATGTGAACAATCTTAGAGGAGAGTAATGGATGGCAGAACTCTAGAGTTCTGCATAATTGATCTGGACTGATTCCATTTAGAAAGAGAGTAATGCAATTGACGCGTTTGCAGAAAGATATAGGCAGCAGCATGAAGGCTCGACTTTTGGACTGAAAGAGCACTCCGGGTGCTATTCTGATCAGTTGCCTCAAGTGTCAACACACAGTCGGGCTCTGCTTGCTCTCCTACACACAGCAAGAGACCCGACCGAGCTTAACACCCTTCGTGCCGGGACATACAGGTGAAGTGCTGCATCTTAGTGTAACTTGCATGACAATTGATTAGGAAGAGGTCTAGATAAGGTATTAGAATGTTGCTAATGCTTGGCTCATCGAACAATGGTAATGCGAACTATCTGTCGATGCGTAGAAGAGGTAGTTTGAATTCCTTGGCGTTGAGAGAGAGCAAGAAGCAATGTAATGACTTGTTTGGGACTGAAAGAGCACTCCGGTGCTTATCTCTGATCAGTTGCCCACAAGTGTCAACACACAGTCGGGCTCTGCTTGCTCTCCTACACACAGCAAGAGACCCGACCGAGCTTAACACCCTTCGTGCCGGGACATACAGGGAACATTACGCCCAGAATTGTACA
>MVGU01001660.1:5000-61022 GCA_002005505.1 Botryococcus braunii
GGGGGCTCTGTGCATTTGGGTCTGCTTATACCTTAACTTTGAGGGATGGCGAGGAAGCAGAGTACTAAGGAAAAGGGGATTCTTTGGGTGAGTGTGAGAGGGTCGGTGTGTGTGTGTGTGTGTGTGTGTGGTGTGTGTGTGTGTGTGTGTGTGTGTGTGTGTGTGTGTGTGTGTGTGTGGTGTGTGTGTGTGTGTGTGTGTGGGTGGGTGGGTGGGTGGTGGGTGGGTTGGGGGGGGGGGGGGTTGTGAACTCTGGCTACAAAGCATTGACGCTAGCGATCTATGTAAGCCCAAGAAGGGTCAGAGCGACAGGAGGTCAAGGGTATATGTACCTTGATGTTCACATAATAAGGGCGTACCTTAAATATGTGCGGCCAAGATGGCGCAGTTACATTTGTCTACCGAACTGTTTTTATGTCCAAGTGTCCACCCCACAATGAGTATGGTACATACATACATACATACATACATACATACATACATACATACATACATACATACATACATACATACATACATACATGCATGCATGCATGCATACATATATACATACATACATGCATGCATACATATATACATACATACATGCATGCGTACATATTTACATACATGCATGCATGCATGTGTGCATGTATACACACACACACACACACACACACACACACACACACATACACACACACACACACACACACACACACACACACACACACCACATAGTTTAACACAATGATCATTGATCGAACGCCAAAATTGGGTGTACAAGCATCACAGCTATTCGACATTAGCGTTAGGATGGGAGTTTGTGTGACCCCAGCGCCCTCTGAAGCAGTCCATATGTTATTAGCTCAAACCCCTCCCCCCCCCCCCCTCCTCGGCTTCCAGGAGCCTGGATGTATATTTGTCCCCTTTTTTTTTTTTTTTGAAAATGCTATAAATTTTTCCAACATCAAATGTTTAAAGCCTCTGGGCAGGTGTGCTTTCACACGTTGACCATTGAGGAGTTTGGATTTGTTCTTAATGAAAGTAATGTCTTGTCTGTTCGGTGCGAATAGATTATTCAAAATTGTGCACTAGTAGAGACACCGCGGTATGGTATCTTTCACCAGGATGTAAATGGGTTGGGTTGGAGAGGAAAGAAGGATCTCTAAGGGGCTTGGTGCGCCAGCTTTCCATTGATCAGTTTGAGAATGAGGGCCGCCGTGTCAGCTTGGGCACTGAGAGTGCGGGCAGGGCACAAGGCTTGCACTCCCCCTTCCTGGGCCGCACTGCCTCCTCAGACACCTCTGTTCACAAGGTGTGCTCCAACCTGCTGATGTATTAATTTTGAGAGAATGCTGTTACATCATTGACAGCTCATTTCATCTGTAGCTGTGAATTGCTTGTTCTGGATTTTCCCCACCATCTTCGGCAGTGTAGGAAGGTTGACAGCTATGAATGAATGCTACGCATCACCCCGTCAGGATGACTATATGTATTTAATAGCCAACCAATTTGAATTTTTCGTCCACCCCTTACAGTCTCTACACGAATCCAGCCATCCTACTGGGTTTTTCACAGGCCTGTCTCAGCTGATAAAGTTCTTTCGTTGTGTTGGATTTACGTTTTCCATGTGTTTTGAGACCCACCTCTTTGATTGCGACTATTAATGTCTGCAATCAGTACTGAAAGAGGACGGTAGTTGGCAGTGTGAGACACACGTGCTTAACAAATTTAAACGATGGTACCTATAGGTGATGTAGAAGCTACATGACATTGCCTTCTCACCATCATTTTAATCTTCGATGTTACACCACATATATGCCTTAGGTATGACATCTGTATGCCCTCAAACATTTGGATTATTTTGTGACACATGCTGTGTTTCTGTACAATATTGTAAGAGAGATGAAACCGGTGCTGTACATCCCTATCTTGACCAGCTTAAAGCTTTTTTGACCACGCCCCCACCTTTAAATCATAACACCAGGAGCGATTACTAATCCCTCGTTGGTCTCTCTACAATGTACCCATTACGGAGAAGATGTGTTCAAGCTACTTGAAGGATTCAATCATTTCTAGCCTTGTTTTTTGACATAATGCAATTGGGCCATCAAGATTTGATCATAACAAACTTGGGACGTGCCGCCTATGATGCACCAACCCACATGCTGATTTAAATGCCTGGGTTAAGACATTCTGGGACCCATCATGCGAGAATATGTTGCGTAGATCTATATTGCCCGCTCTGAAGTTAGTCTTCCATCACATTTACTTTCTTGCCAAGCAGCCCTTTTGTCTACACCTACCGGAAGCTTAAACCACACTACCATAAAATGTTATTTTCATGTTTTCACGAGCATCCATGGCCGTTATCCAACCAGTTTTTGTCCTGTATTACATTTTGCTCATCAAGGGAAAGCCAATCCTGGTGTGACATAACAGGTGCAATTTATCCGAAATGCTTGGTATGATGCCACGCCTCCTCCACCATACTCGTCCACCATGCTTTCTCGACATCATCCTTGAATGCGTTACTGACCCTTCATCCTTGAGTGCTTGCATGTTGTGCTGTAGCTTAGGTTGTTTCTGGGGGGCGATTGGTTTCAAAAAACTGAGCTTGCCCAACGACCGACAAGAAACAATGGTCCGTCTCGGTTCCATGACACACTTCACATTTCAACGCTTCAAAGTGCATTATCAGTTGTGTTCTAGTGACCCCATCTGCTTATACCATGGTAAGAGGGGATGGTTGTGGTGCTTGTCGTCGTGGCATTAGGTGAGGTTCCACGTCCATTACATGCTCGTTACAGAGGCCGAGATTCCTTTCAGAATTGCATTGTAATCCCCCAACATAAGCATGGTTATGTGGGGCTAAAATATCTGGTGGTGCTTGAAAAGACCCTTGATTTGCTCAACGTTGCTCTGGAGAGAATGTGTGGCAAGTTGAAGTTTTGATCGTGGTTTATGTGGACTCTGTGCTCAAAACCAGACCTGGTCTTGTGATGCATACATGGACGCTCTCCTCAAGTGGTGACCAGTTTTGTGACACCAAGTTTTTTATGTATACTGTATATCTGCAATCCTACTGGTGGCCGTGCTGCATAATAGAATGGCAGGCCTAAATATGTACAAGTGGGAGGTGAAATTTGTTCTTTAAAGGCTGAGGGCTTTGGACTGTTTCCTCATTCACTTGCCTCGGTGTGTTATTGAGTGGACAAGAAGTTGGACTGCACAGCCAGAGTGTTAACGCATAACTGATAACAGCTTAGCAGCAAATGAGTTTTTTACTGTGAAAGAGCAAAGCATATCGCCAAAAATGATTTGGCCTTCTGCAAACTGTCAGTTTGGTTTGCTCATTCTTGGTTTGTACATTCATTGTCAATTGTCGAATTGTCTCTGAACCTTTCAGAGACAATTGATTCTGCAACTGCCTTTGCCAGCCAAGCTGAGCTTGGCATGCCCTCTACAGCAACTTTGGAGCCTTCTCTGCTGAGCAATGCAGACCTCCTTGATGTGGATGGACTGTCGAACGTGTGATGTTACGTCTCCTTGCGCGCTCTCTCTCTCTCTCTCTCTCTCTCTCTCTCTCTCTCTTCTCTCTCTCTCTCTCTCTCTCTCTCTCTCTCTCTCTCTCTCTCTCTCTCTTCTCTCTCTCTCTCTCTCTCTCTCCCCCCCCCTCCCTCTCTCTCTCCTCCCTCCCCCCCCCTCTCTCTCCTCCCTCCCCCCCCCCCCCCCTCTCTCTCTCTCTCTCTCTCTCTCTCTCTCTCTCTCTCTCTCTCTCTCTCTCTCTCTCTCTCTCTCTCTCTCTTCCCCCCTCCCCCTCTCCCCCCCCCCGCGCTCTCTCATGTCTTGTGTCTCCCTTTCCGCGCTCCTTCATTCCTGAAGGACAAACCTGCATTTTATTAATGATTGTTCTGAAGCTATTAAAGTTTTTCCGTACATGATGTGTTCTCCTTCACTGCCGGCTTCTTCTGCGTCAGAGTCGTGTAAGTATATTAAGAATTATAGTAGTAATAGCAACAGCAGCAGTAGCAGTAGCAGCAGCAGCAGCAGCAGCAGCAGCATTTGTAGCAGTAGTAGTAGTAGTAGTAGTAGTAGTAGTAGTAGTAGTAGTAGTAGTAGTAGTAGTAGTAGTAGTAGAAGTAACAGCAGCAGCAGTAGCAGCAGCAGCAGCAGCAGCAGCAGCAGTAGTAGTAATAGTAGTAGTAGTAGTAGTAGTAGTAGTAGTAGTAGTAGTAGTAGTAGTAGTAGTAGTAGTAGTAGTAGTAGTAGTAGTAGTAGTAGTAGTAGTAGTAGAAGTAACAGCAGCAGCAGTAGCAGCAGCAGCAGCAGTAGTAGTAGTAATAGTAGTAGTAGTAGTAGTAGTAGTAGTAGTAGTAGTAGTAGTAGTAGTAGTAGTAGCAGCAGCAGCAGCTGTAGCTATTTTATCTGTTATTACCGTAGTGACCATAATAGATGTCCAAAAATTATTTTTCGCCCAAACATTTAGAATATTTAGAAATTAAGGCAATTGGCTGGACAATAATTATGGTCAATTTTTTTCCGACTGAAAAAGGGCACTCTCTCGCCAGTGCTGCATGGGAGAGTGTTCAATAAGGCCCAGGGCCTTCTATAAATAATATTGGGAACGACGGATGCCCACAAACTACTTGAAGCACACATTTGATGGAGTCTGTCACTGAAACGGGGTGGGAAAGCTCTCTGATCCCTAGTGTTGCGCAGGTGGTTGGGTACCTGCTTTTTTGGTTCAACAAGTTTTTCTAGTAGCTTATAATCATTCCCCTTCCTCTCGCTTCCCCTCGTGGTTTTGACTACCCCACCTGTTGTCTCTGGCCCCTAGATTCCACGTTCCCGCATGCAGGATTTCTGGTGGGCAGTTCGGATAGGCTTCACTCTTAACTCTAAGCATTCTTAACAATGTTGGAAACTTCTCCGCTTCATTTTGATGTCATTTATGATAATAAAAATATGAAGAAATTCAGTTTTGGGGCCGCCAAAACATTATGGCCATCAAATTTTGGATTTTTTCTGAATTATAATCATTATTTGCCCTTTTTAGGGCCCAAAATAAATTTATTGGACATCTATTATGGTCACTACGGTATTTTAGAATTAATCAAATTTTGTCTTCTACAGCCCAAGCTGGAATAGCCTTTAACGTGTTGTCCTCTTAAACTGACCATGTAACTCGATACAACAATGTTCTGTGCAAGTCTCAATGGCCACATTGTGGTTGATGAGCATGTACAGGGTGTGTCTGATAAGATGCGGCAGACGGTTCTAGACCACGTGTCAGAAGGGTGCGTGAAGGCTGCGTTGACTCTCTATCCTCATCCACGTCTGGCAGTACTCGGTGACATTTAGCAGGTTCTTTGTCAAGTGGTAGGTGAAATTTCTCTGAAAGTGTCTGTACACGACATCCACCCTTGCCTGAATTGTGCTCGATGTTTGACCATGTCCTATTTCCCCGTGGTGCTGCCCTGCTCCCTCTCTTCTTCTCATGAAGCTGTGGAGTGGTGGCAGGGCCGGTCCGAAGGGGACATTAAATTGGCAATGTGAGGGGCAGATAGTTCTGGCGGAATTGTTGGAGCCCCGCCAGTGGCAGCCGCCTGAGGACCGAAAGTTCGTTCTTTCTCTTGACCAAGTCGTGGAGCTCTGCGATAGAGCAGAACTGATTTTCCAAGAAGAACCAACCGTTCTGCATTTGCAAGGTCCTTACCTTTCCTAACTATTGTCAATGTCCTGTCTGTGCACCTTGCTCTAGCTTTGGTGGTGGTACTGAGCTAGGGAAATAGACTCCAGAGGTACCCTTCATTAAGACCAAGCTGTGGCTGCCAGAATCTGCACATGTGCGTAGAAAGCTGAAATATTGGACGTCAGACAGTGCAGAGATGCTGCAATGGGGCTGCAAGGCAGCTGCGTGGCAACATTGTTCTGTGTACTTACTGCAATGGATTGTCTGCCAACGTGCTTTGTTATGCCCTGTGGGCTGACAGAGGAGGGCACTGATGGCATGGTGAGCTTGCAGCTCCTGTCAAGATATTTGGCGATTTGCATGGCCAGTTTGGAGACCTGATGCGCCTCTTTGAGGAGTATGGGAGCCCCAGCCCGGCTGGGGACATCACCTACATCGATTACCTCTTTTTGGGGGACTACGTGGACCGAGGGGCGCACTCCCTGGAGACCATCTGCCTCCTTCTGGCACTCAAGCTGCAGTACCCCACCTCTGTCCACCTTATTCGAGGCAATCACGAGGTCCTCCCCATAGCATATGTCTGCCACTTCCATCAATGTTTGCTCTGCCCGCATCTCGTCATTACCCTGTTAGGAGTCTCCATCTGTCTTTTGCTGTGTTGGGCTGGGATTCACTGCCAACTTTGCGCGTGCCATTTCTTTCATGTGTCACCGCGGAGGGGGCGGTGGGTAAGAGGTATGGAGGGGGTGCAGGCAGCAGACATTAATGCGCTCTTCGGCTTCAGGCTGGAGTGCATGGAGAGGCTTGGTGAAGCAGGGGGTGTCTATGCCTGGACCCGCTTCAATAATCTTTTCAACTGGCTGCCCCTGGCCGCCCTCATAGAAGGCCGCATACTCTGCATGCATGGCGGTCTCTCCACTCCCCACCCCCTCCCAAACCAACTCAACTATCATTTTTGTCACCCATGTCGTGCGCAAGCGCACACACACACCCACGCAACCACATGCACCGTTAGAGTCAGTTATAAACGCTAGTCACAGGTAGTTTTCCCATTACTCACCCATGTTTTCAATATTTTGAAAGTATTTGGTTTCTTGTGGTTGGAGCTCTGATTTGCATGCTTCAAGTGATATTTGCAATAACCTCTTTTTTATGTTTTGTGCTAGATATATTCATTATATCAAAATGAAAAGTGGCCTCATGCCACTGGCAGTGAGGCGCTGAACTTTTTAGCTGGGGTTTATTGCTATCACTTTCCCTCATCAAGACTGTGAAACGACAGGGGGGGGGGGGGGGAGCTATTATCAAGGCACTCATCGCAGGCGTTCTCTTGCCTTGTTTGTTTTGGGGAGGGGATGCAGTGTACAGACAAGAAGTTTATTTTGCTCAGCTCAACTGTTAGTCTGTGGACTGGCAGGCATCGGCCGGTCAATAACGCGGGTGGAGCAAATATCAGATTTGCAGAGGCCACTGACAATGGAGGAGGGTGGAGTGGTGCTGATGGACCTGCTGTGGTCGGATCCCACCACCAATGACACGGTGGAGGGGGTACAACCCAGCCCCGCGGTCCCGGCCTTGTCACCTTTGGTCCCGACCGTGTCTCTGATTTCTGCAAGGTGCGCTTGCCACAGGAAATTCGATGAGCGAGCGCGCCCACTTATGTGTGTGTGTGTGTGTGTGTGTGTGTGTGTGTGTGTGTGTGTGTGTGTGTGTGTGTGTGTGTGTGTGTGTGTGTGGGTGGGAAAGAGAGAGAGAGAGGGAGAGAGGGGGAGCGCGAGAGAGAGAGAGAGAGAGAGAGAGAGAGAGAGAGAGAGAGAGAGAGAGAGAGAGAGAGAGAGAGAGAGAGAGAGTTGGGGGGAGTATGTGCAGGTGTTGCGAACACAGGCGGCGCGTCACATGCATGAGAGAGCATGCGTGCGCACAAGTACACACACACACACACACACACACACACACACACACACACACTCACACTCTCATACACAGCCACACCCACACACATGTTCGCGTGCGCCGGGTGGAGGGGGGTGTAAGCTCGTGAAGCGCTCGCGCGCTCTCCCGCTCGCCCCTCCTCCCTCCTCTCACTATCTCTCTTCCCCCCCTCCTTCCTCCTCTCCGTCCCCCCCCCCCCCCGGCTCTTAAGCAGGCAACGAGGGAGGGAGTAGGGGGGGGGGGTCAAGATGATGGGGTTGCAGACATGAAGCAGGCTTATTGGGCATGCCTGGGGGAGCGGTAAAGCCAACTTTGTGCTTGCCCAGATACGTCTTTTTGTCCTCTATTTCGTTGGTCACCACTGTTCTGCACAAGCATCTGAATCCTGCTAAGCAGTCATGGGGAGCCCTGCTAGGACTGACAATGCAGGAATGCAGCAGGGACGAGATGGGCCCAGGTTTATGATCAGCCAGACATTCCCTTTGTGGGACTTTCCAAAGTTGGGCTGCTCATGGTAAGAGACCACGTGTGCAAGAGGCAGGCTTAAACCCATCAAGGCCTGTGGCTTGATCCTACTCCCTAGAAAATCTTCAGACGTCTTATAGGTGGGATCTGGCAGTTTCATGTAGGCGCCATTGTCCCTCTTTACCTGTGTCACCTAGCGCATGGAAAGCAAATGTAGATTAGTAGCATGTCGCAGAGGCCGCTGTGAGATTGATGATTGCATACAGGCTGGGAGGTCCCTTGGCTGATGTGTCCAGCAAAACACCCACCTCATCTGTCAGGGGTCCTGAACTTCCTATGGGAAAGAATAGGTTTCCAAAGGAGCAAGCAGGAGAGAAGACGAACCCTCGTTTGCGCCCCCCACCCCCCCGCCCCCGCCCTTTTTTGTGTTGTCTTTTTTTCCTCCGTCCAGAGAGGGAAGTGGGAGAACCGGACTTTTGAGAGGAAATGAGTGGCAGGACGAGGCAGGTACGGGTATGGAGATTAAACTAAGGGAGAGAAGTGGTCAACTTGAGGGAGATGTTGAACTGGGCTACCAGCGTTGCTGCTTCATGATGTCGGTGGCAAAGATCAGTTTGGTGCTATTGCTTGAGCACGCCTGAGGTATGTCATGGCACCGCACAGACAAATGACTTGCAGATGATTGTTCGGGCGCACGAGTGCGTGATGGATGGCTTTGAACGGTTTGCGCAAGGCCAGCTTATCACCCTCTTCTCAGCCACCAACTACTGCGGTACAGCCAACAATGCGGGTGAGCTACCCCAAAACACCCCAGTCTAATAGACATCTTTGGGCTCATACATGCAAATTGGCCAATCCAAAGTGTTTAGAGGCCACAATCTGCTGCTTACTGCCTCTGTGGGCCTGGTAAGCTGTGTATGAAGTTATCGGGTCAATGTCCATTTGCGTTAAGCATATGTTCCGCATAGCAAAGTTCTATTTTAGAAGCATGGTATTCCTGACTTCTGGGTGGCCACCTGCCTGCTTATCCGAACACGTAACCCATGCGTAGGACGGCTCGTGGTTTTGCACAGCTGGTATATGCCTGTGTTTGTGTTCGTATTTGTGTCTGTGTGTGTACGTGTGTTTGGGGGAAGAGGGGGGGGGGGCAAGGGGACCTTCTGCAAGGTGGAAAGGGTGACCAGGGGGAGTGTGGGCGGGGGGGTTAAAACAGGGGCAATCCTTGTGCTGGGACGAGATTTAGTGATGGTTCCAAAGCTGATCCACCCGCTGCCGCCGCTACTCCACGTATCAGAACTGAAGAGGAGCTGGCGAGCCTGTAGACGTGGAGGAGGAACCTCCCACCCCCACCCTTCTCCAACACCTGGCTTGAGGTGTGCCTTCCCTCACCATAGGATGGAAGCCCCCTCCCTCCCTCCCTCCCCCCTCTCCCTCCCCCCCCTCTCTCTCTCTCTCTCTCTCCTCTCTCTCTCTCTCCTCTCTCCTCTCCTCCTCCCTCTCCTCTCCTCCCTCCCCCCCCCCCCCCCCCCCCCCCCCCCCCCCCCCCCCCCCCCCTCTCTCTCTCTCCTCTCTCCCCCCCCTCTCTCTCTCCTCTCCTCCCTCCTCCCTCCTCCTCTCCTCTCTCTCTCTCCCTCTCTCCTCTCTCTCTCTCTCCTCTCTCTCTCTCTCTCTCCTCTCCTCTCTCTCCTCTTCTCTCTCTCTCTCTCTCCCCCCCCCCCCCCCCCCCCCCCCCCCCCCCCTCCCTCCCTCCCTCCCTCTTCGCCCTCCCCCCGGGGCGCACACCCTCCGTCCCCCCTCCCCCTCCTCTTCCCCCTTTCTCCCCCCTGCTTCCCCCCCCCCTCTCTCTCTCTCTCTCTCTCTCTCTCTCTCTCTCTCTCTCTCTCTCTCTCTCTCTCTCTCTCTCTCTCTCTCTCTCTCTCTCTCCTTCTCTCCCCCCCCTCTCTCTCCCTCTCTCACACGCCCACACACACACCCACACACACACACACACACACACACACACACACATGCATGCGCGCACGGGGCTTCACACTGTTGCATTGTCTGCAGAGTGGCATGTGTTCTCCTTCTGTAGTTCGATGGTGTTCTTGATTACCGTATCGGCCCTAATGTTTTTTGGACCTAAATGATTTCGGGGCAAAAATTACAATCCGGCAGGTTTTTCAATATAATTCGGGGTAAAATTTCACAAACTGATAGGTTCTTAACAACTTTTCGGAGCCGAGACCGAATTACTCAGAGGTCTTAATTGTTTTCGGGGCACTAAGCCCAAACCTGTGGTTTACGTTCAATAGGCCGGTCCTAACTTTATAAAATCTCGGTATATACCGGCACTACACACGGACTTGGTTCAATTGGTGCAACAAAGGATTAAAATGGAAGCTACTACTACGGTATTCAAGCTTGAGGGAGGCAAAACTGCAGTTGACTGGCCACAGCAGGCTTTCATAAGGTTTTTGACCTTTTCAGTGTATTCCGATACAATACCCTGGGGTTTTATATATATTTCGGGGAGTTCGGGACAATACGCCGGGGTTTTATATATTTTTCGGGTCCGGAAAAAGACATTTCTGTGGCGTGTCTTCGGACGAGTTTATCTCAATTAATTTTAAAAAACATTAGAGCCGATACGGGAGTTAGTGGTTTTCGGTGGGGTTGTACCAGAAACAACGCCCTTTCTCTGGACTTCGGGAGGTTGTTCCATAAACAACGTCCTACCGTGATATATGTCCTTTAGGTTTACGTTTTTGTTGAAAATTCTCTTTTGGCTTCTGCATGATGTATCCTAAGTCGTCTGCAAGCCTGGAGACCTCGGTCGTGCATACAACCCTCCCCTCCCCCATGTACTCTGTGTTTGTGCTTTCAACGGGTGTGCGTGATATGGGGTAATCCACCTCTCTCTCTCTCTCTCTCTCTCTCTCTCTCTCCTCTCTCTCTCTCTCTCTCTCTCTCTCTCTCTCTCTCTCTCCTCTCCTCTCCTCTCTCTCTCCTCTCCTCTCTCTCTCCCTCCCCTCCCCCCCTCCCTCCCCCCCCCCCCCCCCCCCCCCCCCTCTCTCTCTCTCTCTCTCTCCTCTCTCTCTCTCTCTCTCTCTCTCTCTCTCTCTCTCTCTCTCTCTCTCTCTCTCTCTCTCTCTCTCTCTCTCTCGCTCCCCCCCTCCCCCCGGCGCACAGCCTCCCTTCCCCCCATCTCCCCCTCGTCTCCCCCCCCCCCCTCTCTCTCTCTCTCTCTCACACACACACCACACACACACACACACACACACACACACACACACACACACACACACACACCCGCCCCGCGCACACACACACGTCTCTGGGTCCCCCCCCTCCTCTCCCCCCCCCCCCTCTCTCCTCTCTCCCCTCCTCCCTCCTCCCTCTCTCTCTCTCTCTCTCTCTCTCTCTCCTCTCTCTCTCTCTCTCTCTCTCTCTCTCTCTCTCTCTCTCTCTCTCTCTCTCTCCCTCTCTACCCCCCACCCCTCCCTCTCTGTCTCCCCCTACCTCTCCCCCTCCCCTCCCCCCCCTGTGCTCTCTCACAACACCACCAATGTTTATGGATGCAGTTGGTATCCTACTTAGACAGTTCGTCCTGGAATGTTTTGGCTTCCGCTTCATCGTTGGTTCTTGGAACTCTGCCAATTTTAGACCCCATTCTGGTTTTGCCTTGCTACAGGCAATACCCCTTGGCACTAGCTGCTATGGTTACCTCAGTATGGTGTCTTTGCCTTTGAATCCCCTTGCAGGTATAGTTTCTGGAGACACTAAAGAGGTAAAAGGATTGCGGGGCTTGACTATCCTTGCCTTCAGAACCAAAGTTTTAGCCACGTTGCAAACCGATTAAGGGCGCTCTTGTACCTCGTGAAAGTCGACATAGGTTTCCGAGGTGGTACCCGTGTACACTTAAGCCACGCCTTGAACCTTGTGGGGACGGTGTTCCCTGTATGGAAACACGCAAACTGTAGGCAGGATAGGCTGAAGGTTTCCTCACTGCGCAAAGAACTTACTCCAATTTCAAGCACTCTTGAGTGCATCAAATCCCCCTCCCCCCCTTTTTGAGAGATGAAGAGACAGGCTTCACAAGTTCCCATGTTGACGGAGGAGAGAATTCCGTAAGTGTGGGAGTTACGCATCTTCATCGATGTGCTCCTTGCAGAGCCAATACTGGCAGGGCTATTTACACCCTGCTTACGTGAATGGCCAGCAGCTGTTTTGTCTGCACTTTGTACTGCAGTACCGGTGTCTTCTTGAACCAGGTGGTGAATTTTTGTGTCAGCAGCTCGAGTCTTGGCTTGTCGACTCATCAGGTACATGTGCACACCCTCTTCGGATCTGCATGCCCTCCCCAATATGTTCTCGTTGCAAAGCGCCATGATGGGGGCTTTCCTTGTTGGGCAGGTCATTAATGACCAGCGGCCGCCAACGCCGCCACGAGGGCAACGGAACCCAACACCCCTCTCCAACTTTTAAACTCTTATGAGGCCGAGGCACGACACCTTGAGCATGCTTCATGTTGGCAGCCAGCCTCCCTTTCAACGCAGCCCCCTTAGTATGCTTTCATTAGGCTGTGCAGGTGGGCGGCAATTTCCTCTGCCAGACAAACCGCCTCCCTCTTCCTAGTCTTATTGTTTACAAGAGGGCTGGGGCCATGCTTCCAAGCATCGGCTCGTTAAGACACTAAATACATGGACGGGAGTGGGGTGACACAATGTGGGCATGTAAGACGTCACGACAGAGGTTTGGCCGCAACCCCGGTTGCATTTTCTCAACATCATAATAATGGGCTGTCCTAACAGGTCCGAAATGGGGGTGTCTCCCTTGGGGGTTCTGAGTGTGGTTGTTTTGGTGAGCCCGAGATTGCACGTTCCGAGCCCCCATGGACTTGGATTGGGAATGAACAGAGTGAGCTGAAGTGGGGGCCAGTCCCAATTCTTCACAGTCACTCCACGCGAGGATGTGACCAGGATGGTGCCATCCTCGATGGTCGCAATGTGGCCGTGTTGTAACCACCAGCCCGTCTGCTCATATCCTTAACCTTGTGGTCGGCTTCTTTTGTTTGGTCACATACAAAGCCGACTCTGAGAAAGAAGGGACTTCATAATGGTCGATAACCCAAATTGTGTTTGTAGATCAACAGTCCCAGATGTATCAGTTTGAGAATGTAACAACACTAGGGTCCTGCAACATTGCAGGCCCTGAGCTGCTTCAAGATCTTCTTCATCTCCCACGCCGTTATTGCACTATATGAGTGCTGTACCAAAGTATCTGCTGGAACTCAAGAGCTGTTGTGTCCAATGTGTTGGCAAAAGCTGGTGCAGGCTCGCCTTCATGAATTTACTGATTCAGAAGTATCTTTGAGAGCCATTACTTGCTTAACGCGTGGATCTGTCGAGAACGATGCAAGTTACAAACGGGGTGCCAGCATCTGAAGGGAATTTGGCTGTGCATCGGACAACTGTTTAGGCACCTTGTATACTCGGAAATTGCAATGCTAACGTAGGGCTAGAGCCTTGTATTGTTTCTCTAGTTAAAACTGTGCCGTTGTGAGGAGCCATCTTTCAATGTTGCATCCACGATTCTAGATGAATTGGGCGCCTGCCGATAGCATGTGCTCCATAAAGAGATTTCAAGGCACTTGTTGTCGATCTCCTATTGAGCATTGCAGGCCCTGACTAGGCATGGAGTTGCATTTCACTGATGTTAGCTCACAAGGCCATATTCAATGCCCACAAACGCCATGAGGTGCAGGCAGATACATAGCTATCTTTGAAGCAATGACTGACAATATCGGACCGTCATGCAATTAAAATGTAAAAATTAGGCTACTGAATTGATGAGACAGTTCAGTGCTTCAGTCGACACCTGCCAGGACTTATCTGTTCTTGGAAGTGCCTTATAGCCAGCTAAAATCCACGAACCGCACGTTTTGGATGATGCTGCGCACATCTGGATGCACCTGCTGTCCTTTCTGCTGACATAGGTTAGCAGGCTCGCATAGCCCCCACATCTGTTGTATGAGCCTTGCTAGATCTAGATTTCCAGCCCGGCGTTTTGTTCGTGCGCAGGAAGTTCACAGCTACAAGAGGCTGGATTTAGTGGAAGACAATGCAGAGCAGTTCTGATGTGTGCGCATTCTTAAACGCTGAATTAGCTAAATGATGCAGACACGATTTGCACATCTATGCACATTAAAGCACGTGACTCGTACTCATGACTTCCTTCTTAGGGTCTTTCGGGCGAGGCAGGTACAATCGCTACAATGCCCCCCCCCCCCCCCAAAAAAAAAAAAAAAAAAAAAAAAAGAAAAAGAAAAACCCCGGAGGGAGAAGGTGGACGTCAAACCCCACTTCATCAACCTTCAAGTGCAAAGGTTAGCAGTGCACATATCTTCTACATGGCCGCCTGCCACACTCGACCAGCTCTGCAGAAATCGTGGCTACTCGCAAAAATCAATGTTCAGAGACACACACTGCATACTGATGCAATTATCCCCCCCCCCCCCCCCAAAAAAAAAAAAAAAAAAAAAACCCCAAAAAACTACCGCAAAAAAGATTTGCCATGACACTCTTCATGCTAAGCTTGAACAGGCTTGGCTTGAATCCTACATACGTGTCAAAGGCACCAAGAGCTTTGAACCTTTTAGGAACTGAGCTTAATGCCAGCCAGGAGCCTGACACCACATTTGGGTGGATGGAGCGCAGCCAGGGAATTTTCAATTTAATGGTTGAAAAATTAGAGCACTTTTTGGTCACATTGGGAGCCATCCTTGCTTCAAGCCAAAGCCGTTCTAGCCTTATGGTTCCACAGATCCATCAAGAACACATTCCCTTTCATTTAACGACCACACTCGTGTCGCTCTTGTCAACAACTCCGACACTAGTGATCACATACCACTTGATACAGTACGTCCTCTCAGCATTGCACGAAGCAAGTGTGGGTGATGTAAGCTTCAACCACATTCTGAAAATATGCGATGACAGAGACAAGATATGCTCTTTAGAGTGCCAGGCGAAAGCACAGGCATATGTCTAATGCCCATGGAGTGTGAGCCGGCACAGGAGGATGAAATCCCCACCGACCTACGCTTTTAGTCTTGGGGGGAAAAAATGACAACCGATTATGAGATCACCCCGGCGAGATGGGGGAGCAGTGGGATCATGCTGGACAGGCCAAAAACTTGTGTTCTCCACCCTGGTCAGGTGTAGACACCCCCATGTTAGCGCTGGCATTCCTTTGCAGATTTGGAGCACCAAAGGGGCTACTCATCTGCACACGGGCTCCTGTGTCTGCACGCATGGGGACAACAGGAGGTCCCCTGCCCTGAGCTGCAGGACTTCGGCTTCCGGAGCTGCTGTTTCCAGAAATTACCTCATGGGCAAGCCGGCTCTTGATACTGTTGAGCTCCGGTCCCGTGAGTTCGCAATCCATAAGCAACGACGCGCTCTCAGGCTGGTTGCCAAAGTCAGGGCGCACCGTCTCTTGTATGCCGCCTGCCCCAGCAGCTGGCCCTGATGCCTGGCCTGGCAGGTGAATCATCTCCATCAGCCGGGACATGAGTGCATTGTTCACGACAATGCTGCCACTCTGCCCAAGGTCCTGCATCTCAAAGGCACTGCTGCATTGCGGGGAAGGCGTTTTGATTCCTAAAGATGCGGTGGGCGGGAGAAGGGCCGCATCCATGCAGTTGTTGCCGTAGTCCCCCATCATTGGCACCGCTCCACGTTCACCTGCCGCCTGCATCCTTGCACACAATTTCGTTTTCAAAATGTCCTAAACAGCAGGGACAACAGAAAGGGGACAGAGCTGCTCAGACCACACCTGCTGCCAAGGCAATTGCTGATTCGCAGTAAGATGTGTATGCTAAACCAAGTACATACAGAAGCTGGAGGGCTTTTGACTTGATGCCTTCAAGGTACGATCCGGTTGGTAAACAATCCTAACCAGGAACGACTGATTTGCTAGTGAGTTGAACAATGACATTGAAGCGGATCCCCGCCAAGAGCAGAAAAGAGAAGGGCAATGGACCTGGTGGTGCGCATTCAAGTCATTGGTGCCTGGATGATAGCCCCCTGAGGGTTGCGACTTGTGGGGAGTGCCCAGCTGTGACCTTACTGGTGGCTGCCCAAACTGCCCCAGCTGTCCATGTCCGGCAATCTGCCCCTGTTGCTGCTGCATGTGTTGCAGGGTCTTTTGCTGTTGCTGCTGTTGTGTCGTCAATAAAGCAGCACTTCCACCTGACCCCAATGCTTGCAGGATGGAGCTCCCTGTAGAGTGAAGGTGTTGAGTGTGTATCGATGACGAGGAAGTCATGGTATGAAGCGTTCCCTGGCTTCCTTGGTAAGCCATGGAGTAGTTGGCAGGGAGAGCGCCATGAGCAGCCTGGGGGCCCATCGGCAGTGTTGCACTTGCAGTGCCAACGGAGGCAAATGGGCTGCTGGGGTGGGTGGAACCATTGACAAAGCCAGTTGGTGGTTGGGAGGGTCCCGCAGGCACTGTCCCTGTGAGAGGCTGCTGGGGGGGATCTGACAATGCTGCTGTGGCATAAGCCTGGCCAAGAACACCTCCATTCCCTGGGTACCCCAGAGATTGCTGCGTCTGCCCCGCCATCTGATGAAAGTCCCGCTTCGTGCCCGCACCCAACGGTGCTTTTGGTTGCTGCTACCCCCAAGAGACCCCAACTTAGCCCATGGGGTCCTTGACCCTGGGCTTCATACAGCAGGGTTATGTCCATCTGTTGCGCTTGTAAACAAGGCATAGTTGGAGATGGTGGGCACATGAGCTACAACTGAAGTTTCGCTTAGATGTCACCAGCCAGCACGAGGAAAACACACTCAGCAGCACATCATAACAGGACATGGAACAAGGCTTGACCAGGGGACACGGCCATGACAACCAGGTAAGGCCACCTTGGGTTGCAACGAATCCAAGTGGCTTGTCCAGGCGCAAAGGCGTCGTGGCTGGCGTGGGAGGGGTGGCTATCACCTGTACTTGTGGCACAGCCGAGGCACACATATGGCGGTTCAAGTCTGTCAGCATTGACGTATACATGCGTTCCCATGTCTGCTCCATTGCATCTGCCATGGCGTGATCTGTCATGAACCGGCTTTGAATGTCCACGAAGGTCTCATTGGTAACAGTGACAGCGCGCAATTTAATCGTGCATCGATTATTTAAAAAACTGGCCGGGAATGGGTTGATATTGGAAGCATCATTTACTAGCTTGTACGACCTGCAAAGACATCCATCAATTTTGGATAAGTCAGACTTTGCCAGCACGGACCGTTCACCTGGTCAGTCAAGCCAGTCCCCAAGAAAGTCATGCCAGTCTCTGCCATTTCTGAACAAAGGCTGCTGCTGTGAATGGGGTCAAAAGCAACCAACAACCTTTTAGTCGTGGACGTTCAGACCCAGGAACCAAGGGGCGACCAGAAGGCTTGGGCAAACCCCACAATCAACTAAAGCATTTCACATTGCAGTAGTTCAAACGAGAACATCGAAGTCCGGCAGTGCCGGAATCCAAAAACGCTTCCGCATGGTTTCTGACGTTCCACCCACACAACCTTCGCCCACTGGCTTCCTTTGTGCCATGCGCCTTGGCCAGCCAAAAATCAGGAATTCAAGTGCAGTCGGATGAGGATATAAGTAGGCATGTGCAGAGACGCACAGGGTCTGCTTCTCGTTGTCCAGCGCAGTTAGCTCCTCTATAAGTCGTCCAGTTCCTATGTAAACAACACGTCTGGCACCAAGGCGCTGATATCTCTGATCATTCTGTATCAAGAAAAACACACATTAAGGCCATGATAAAGAAAGCCTCACACTCGGAAAATAAGCACGTGGAGGGCCAGGAAAACACGTTTACAGGCACTGTGCAAATAGCCGAAACTTGCCAGACGCTGCACTCCAGATAACCCTATATATATGAAGCACTTCGCAGTCGTGAATGGTAATGTAAGGCAAGAACAGCATAAACTGTCCAGGCACAACAGACACCGCCTGAACGAGATAACGAACCGGCCCATTTGAGGTTGATACATCGTTCGTCTGATCTCCAAGGTCACCAAATCTTGATATTGACGCCCAGACTTTGCCAATAGGTGCTTTGATTACCGATGAAACCTCAACCTCTACTTGTGAAAACTGCCGACGAATGTCCATCACGGGCTGGTTCAGGTTCTTAACACACCAGCCAACGACTGCGTTCCCACTTCATGGTAACAATATTCACCCTCGCCCAGCATCGGGCAAATATAGTTCGACTGGCGAAGGGGTGCATCCACTGTGGAGGAGCTGCGGGAAAGGCCTGACCCCGGCATTTCGTTCGCGAAGATCTTCCACGCGCAGCCAGGGCGTAGTCTTGGCAAGTCCAGTACTCTACGCATCGTTATTTTACGGATCGAAGCAAAATTGGTCCGTAAATGTGTCGATGTAAATTATGAAAATGTGGCCTCCCCCTGTCTCTCCCGGGGAATGAAAATGTGACCTCCCCCCTTTCCTTTCCTTCTTCGGTGGGATTTGAACTTCGGAGCATGCAGTTAACTATCTTTGGTAGTCCTAAGGGCTCTACTGTGGTGTCAGATGTTAATGAGCAAGGCACAAAGCGGAGCCGTACAGATTGATCACCTTTGGGGCCGTCACAGATGGACGAAGAATTCACATTAAAGGATATCATGGAAGCAATAAAAAGTTTTAAAAGTACCTTTGACAAAGTTCCTGAAATGATTCGGACAGAATGTGTGAAGTTTATGTCCGAGCATCGAGATGATCTTGTGGCAGCCGCAACACCAACGATAACCCAAAATGTTTTGGAGGCGGTTCAACTGATGATTCAAGCGCAGATAGATATTACTCAAGCGACAGTCGAAGAAACAATGAGGGCAAGGGATGAATTGATGTTCAACAAGCTGACAGCGCTGGAATCCCAAAATGATGCTCTGGAGAAAAGCATAAAGTCGCCAAACGCCCTCCTTTTTGGAGTGGTGGAGAGCATCGAGGAGGCGCAGTTAACTGAAGTTAAGGCCCTATTTGGAGCTGTACGCATTATGGAGACTCGGAGGTTGGGAAAGTTTGACCCCAAGTCAAAGCGTCCGAGACCTTTTCTAATACGTTTTGCAAGCACTGCAGATAAACATGCCGCGTACAAGAAGTCAAAATTACTGCGGCAGAACTTTAAAATCACCATCGACGACGACTTGACAATCAAACAAAGAGCTGGGAGGGCTGCATTGCTGCCTCATGCATTGGCACTCAAGAACGACGGATGGACGACATTTTGGAGGGGGGACATTCTTTTTAAAGTCAAAGGACAGGGGCCACCCATTTAGGTGATCCCTGGGCAACGAGCAAGCACACCTTCTCCAGCCCCAGTGCACATCGCCTAGGAAGTGCTTGGTCAAGTCAATTTTCTATATTGTCCTGGAATATCAATGGGTTATCGGACTCTAAGATTGTTTTACATTCTTTAGATAGGTTTTTTCAACAATTTGATGTGATCTTACTGCAAGAAACAAGATGCACTCATGTGGACCCCAATGTGTTACCAGGTTTAAAATCTTTACCACGCCTGTAGAATTATGAACTAATAAGAGGGGTTACGGGCTTATTATGGCTGTTAAGAAACTGCATTGTTTGGGGCTCAGCTGTGCTCACATACATCATCGTCGTTATGGGTGTGTTTACGGTTCCGGGGGGATACTCATCCTCCTATCTATATTAGCAATGTGTACATACCGCCAATTGGATCTCCCTTGTTGAATATGAATGACCTTCATTGGAGGTTTGGAGAGCTGTCAGGAAAGATTCATGAATTAGAGGGGGATATTCATCATATTTTCATGGGAGGGATTTCAATGGTCATGTGGAATATGCCTCATCATCTACAGCACCTGGGCAAGGGACACATGTGGGCCAAAATCGTGGGGGGAAGCTTATGGTGAAAGTGGCGGCAGAGACAAGCTTGTCAATTTGCACTGGGAGGGTGGAGGGGGACTTAGATATGGCAGCAACATATAACACCACGCAACGGTCATCCCCGACGAGGCCGGACCATGTTTTTGTTTCCAATACACTCCTGCCAGGCATTCTATCAATGGAATTGCAATCAGAGGTGAGGGGATCAGACGATTTCCCAATTGCTACAAAGTTATCTCTAGCAATGTCCAATCCCACTCATATACACCAAGATGGGCATTCTGGGAGGGTTATTCGGGCCATTGATTGGTAAAGGGTGTTAAGAATTCCGTATGTTGAAAGTTTAGAACGAGCTAACACAAGGCGGAATGAATGCATGCACATGGCTAATGAAGGCAATTTGGCACAAGCATTAGATGGTCTCTCAGAAATGGTGGTGAATTCTGCTATTGAGGCAGGCATGCAATTACGCGTACGGCGTAAGGGTCAAGGTAGATTTCGAAAGCCCTTCTTTAATGAAGAATGGCAACGATTAAAAAGGGAGTGGAGGTGAGCAGGTCGGCAATATGGGTATCAATTTGCAGAGGTACGGCTACTGGAAAGCAAATATCACTCATATGTACGGTCTCAAAAACGTGCTTGGTTGTTGGCCCAGTTGCAAGACAGGTTGAATATGTTTCATGTCAACCCCCGTCGATTTTGGCACTTGTTCCGGGGATCACGGGTCGGGTTACCAATCCCACTACTGTCACGTAGTGCATGGGATACTTTTATGAAGAACTTAGTAGGAGTTGAACCATCGCGAAATATTATAGTCTATACCACATTGTCGCCAGTAGCGTACCCACCGGTAAATGATAGGGGGGAAATCTCTAACCAGCCATTTACACTTGTGGAGGTAGAACAAGGCTTGATGAAATTGAAAGATGGAAGGAGTTATGGGTTCGAAGGATACCCTGCTGAGTTGCTTTAAAAAGCTCAAAGGCCCTTGGAGCCAGATGGGACATTAAATCCTCATATTTTGGCACCCACGTTATTAGCCGTGTTGAATGGTATGTTAGTCTCTGGTAGCATTCCTCGGGGGCACAACGTGTTAAAAGTAACTCCTGTTTTGAAGGACAGTGGAAAGAGTGTCTTAGATCCGACAAACTATCGTCCCATAGCTGTACCGGAACCGGTTATGCGTTTATCTGCCACCCTTCTCAACGACAGACTTGTGGACCACCACGTCGAAGGCCTAGGCTTTTACCTAGCTTATTCCACATTGTTCTCATAGAATAAGCTTGTACATGGAAGTGCTCCATCAGTTCCGATACTGCTAATGTAAAGGTTTGGTGGTTATTGCAGAGTCTAGCGTACGTGACAACTTGACTATGCAGCACGTTAAACTTATAGATCGCTGGTAGGACTGAATGAAAAGATGGCATACGTGTTGGATGTACGTTACCCTTAAAGAAAGTACTATCTTTCCGAAAGATGCATGTCAGCACTTTAGGACCTAGATAATGTGGTACCATGTGTAGATGTAGATTCAAAAAATCATTTGTTGTCTTTGATGGGCTTGACGTGACTTTGAAACCTAGGTGTGCCGGGTAAATACCGAGTATACCATGTTCCTGGTGTTCCTTGTTAAGGAAATTAAGGAACAGTTCCGGACTATCGGTGTAAGAACAGTGTATCCTTGTACCTCATTATGGTCAAGGGCGTACTCGTACGATACCATACCATCATTGTCCAGACACTCAGACATTAATTGGCTATTACGCGTGCGGCTATATTTGGCGTTTCGCCTGTGCTTATCAGGAAGAATCCGCCCTCTTTGTAATCAGACTTACGTTCGAGATCGACTTTTCCGTTGTCTCACGAGTCTCACGTCTCTCTTTACTCTTCCGCTTGTCTTGTTATTAGATTGGTATCGGCGAACTAGGTTCGCTTGCTCTTGTTTTCTTTGTGTATAAGATGCCACCACGTCTTCGGTCCGGTAGCAGTCTGCCTCGGGTCCGCTCGGGTAGGTCTGCCAGTCCTCGCGTCGACCTGAATCGACTAGATCCTCAGGCCATGATGCAGCATCTTCAAGCGTTAGGCTTCTTGCCAGCACCAGCAGTGTCCGGCACCCCGCCTGCAGCACCAGCAGTGTCCGGCACCCCGCTTGCAGCAACAGCAGTGCCGCAGCCTGCTGCCGTGCCTCGTGCACCTCTTTCAGGGAAGTCCCCGAAATTTCCAGATCCTGAACATTACTCCGGAGATCCCTCAGGATTAGATGCATTTGTTTTACGCATGGAAATGTTATCGACCGCTTATGGATATGACCTGTCCTCAAGCCAGTGTGTCGCTGTGTCAGCCATGTTTCTGCACGGCAGAGCGCAAGAGTGGTTTACCACTCGTCATCATCTCGTGTCTGGTGGTCAGGCGTCTCCTTTACAGAGCTGGAATGAGTTTATTGACGCTCTCACTGACACTTTCCGCCCTGTCGAGCTGGAACGAAAGTTTTATACTGACTTGTCTGCTTTGAAGCAGGGAAAAATGGAGATCCGCAGCTATGTAGCACTTTTCAACTCTCTCCGTTCGAAGACACATGTCCCATTGCCGGAACACACCCTTTGCTTCTTGTTCTCGCAGGGCCTCCGTGCAGAGTGGCAACAGATCTTTGCTGTTCAGCGCCCAGGCACACTTGCCGAGCATTTTAAGCTTGCTGTGTCTTTGTCTGATTTGTCTGGCAGTGTTTTACCGGGTGGGAAGGGTTCTTCTCCTCCTCAGGCACCACCTGCCAGTCCTACTAAGGACCCCATTCCCAATGATCCCCGTGTGTGTACGCATTGCCACAAGTCTGGACATGTGAAGGAGCAGTGTTCGGATCTGCACCCTGAACTTGCTGTGGATTTCCTCAAGAAGAAAACCAAGAAGAACTAACAAGTTCTGTTTTGTGCGCTTTTGCAGGGTACTCTTGGCTGTGGATTCTTGCTCGAGGCCTCGGTGTCAGCATTTTTGCTGCGCGGTAACATCCACGCTTTAGCTTTTGTGTATTCCTTGCTATTGGTCACTTGTTTATGTCCTGCTCGTTGCCTGTCAGGCTCGAGTTGGGTTGTGGGGACGTTTCTTTTGAGGGGTAGCTGCCTCAGAAGTTGCGTTTGTCCTACAGTTTGGTGATTTTGGGAGGCTCTTGAAAGGAATTTATGGGGAGTTGCCAAACGCTTTGTTTGTCCTGTGTCCATGTTATATGTGTAGTTCCACTTGAAAGGGCAAAAGTGTGTGTGTTGACCCTTATGTGTAGGGTTGGACCACTGTGCGACGCTTCATCGTATATTATCTTCCTTTGGGTTCTCCTTGTTTTGGCAGTTGTTTGTGCAGTTTGGGACGTGGGTTCACGTTGTTGCAACCCTTTGCTGTATGGTTTTTGCTGCCTCCCTCATGTTTGTGTATACTGATGTCTCTACCCCTAGGCGCCCTTAGGGGGTAGACTCGGTCGAGTCGAGCTCAGTTGCATGGTTTATTTCAAACAGCTTGTTTGTCAATGTATATCTGTCCCTGCCCTTGTTTTGGTCTGGATTGAGGGGTTCATGCCATGGGTTGTGGCTGGGTATTTCGCTGCGGTGTGGCCATTGCTTGTTTGCTGTTAGGGAAATTGAGACGATTGACTATAGATTTGTAATTCACTCGACTTTGCTAATTCGTATTTCGATTTGGGCTGACAAAATCTGTTTCAACAGATTGGGTTTGGGTACTGGCCATTATGTGCCTGCGTTACCTACCGTCGGCAGCTAGCTTGCTAGTCTGAATAGCACGGTGTTGGGTTTACATATAAGGCTCTCTACCTTCTTGAGTCCCTACTTTTCTCTCTGTTTCCTCTTTGCAGTAGTAGCTGTTGTTTGCATTGTCTATAGCGTTTATAATATTTTCTCTTCGTTTTCGTTGTCGACGCCGGTGGCATCGATGTCGTACCAGGTAACCTGTCAGGTACCTGTTTTAGACCTTTCGTCGTCGGGGGCGGTGTCGTCGTCGTCGTTGGTCTTGTTTTACATGTCGTGTGCCCTTTGGAGACGTCCTGATGTGGCATATGTGCTGGTTTCCTTATTTCACAATGCATGCTGTAGTTTACAGTTGCCTTTGGGGTTCTTTGGTTCTTTGCTTGCTTAGATCCAGAGTGTGTCTTGTGTAGTCACATGTGTGTTAAGGTATGTGCAGGTGCCCATGGGATCTGGACTTGACAGGCGTCCGGTACGGATGCGCTCGGCTGTCACCCAGTCTTTGTGGTCACTGTATTTTGGTTTCTGATGGAATATCTTCTGCCTGCTCTTGTTTGGGGTTGGTCTTGGAGGCAGCTGCTCATGTTGAAGTCAGCTGCAACCTCGTCCCCCCCCATCCAGCTACGTGCCCCGAGCTTGTTTATCGTATACAATGTAGCTGTATGTTTTTCTGATTGTGTGTTGCTTGTATGCTTGTTTTCGTCACCTTGCTGTTTGCCACTCACGTTGTCCTCTACTTTCAATGATGTGTTCCTCATTGTGCATGTGTGTATGTTTGTGTGTGTGTGTCAATCTACTTGCATTACTTGTGTGAGTGCCTTTGACCTTGCTGCACTCCCTGCAGTTTTCTACTTCTTCCTTGGTTGTGTTGCAGTTGGGAGAGGAGAGCTTGTGGAGAAAGAAGCTTTACCTGTGGTAGCTACTGGATAAGCATTGGCTTCTTCTTATTGGTTGCCTGGATTTGGAGCTCCTTCTTCAGTCAACAAGCGATCCCTTAGCTTGCATATGTTATCCGGGAAGGGAGGGACCTGGGAGGGTATTGCATCATGGTGTCTGTGCCTGACATAAGCTTATATGAACCATCTTCTTAAATCGGTATATCATGCAGTACAGCATACAGTACAGCATAAGGTACATTGTACCTTATTTTTATAACTTACGGTTCTCATTTACTTGGGTTAATACCTGTGGTCCTTTGCATCACGAGTCTTCCACACCGTTTAACCCACAAAGTGGGAGGAACCTCAGACCCGGTTGGGGGTGGTTTCCGGTGGCTGGATGTTAAGGGTCACATGGATTGGGAGCCCATGCCCCTTGGTATTAGCTTACAGTTGTAGACAGTTCTTCCCTAGAATTGACTTTCTATTGGAAGGGGAAGGCCCTAAAAGGCCATCTTCTATGCAACTGGAGGGAATTGTTCCTCTTTTCCCTGCCTGGAGTATCTTCCAATATCTTGCTTCTCTGCAACTTGTAATTGACCCAATGTGTGTGGGTTAATTATCTGAGTTCAGAACGGTTTCCATTTCCTTTCTGACCTGTCTTCATGATCTGCTTTTCATGAAGAAGGGCCCTTGCCCATCATCTTCATTCCAAGGGGGAGGAAATTTAAGAACAGTGTATCCTTGTACCTCATTATGGTCAAGGGCGTACTCGTACGATACCGTACCATCATTGTCCAGACACTCAGACATTAATTGTCTATTACGCGTGTTGCTATATTTGGCGTTAGAATCGGTCATATTGATTTTGTTATCGACAAACCGTCCAATATAATGATATGCATGTATTAATTGTGAAGCAAGCAAATGTCCTGGGGTACCCTGACTATTATTTCTACGGACATGTATCAGCTGTTTGAAAAAATCGTGTTCATATTGGAACAAATATACATTTGCTACATATACACAATGGTTAGGTCCCATCAGTATTCCAATAATTTGCTCGAAGACTTTATCTCCAAATCTGAGGTATGTATTCCTAACGCTATAGCTAAATAGCTCTTTAATTGCCTGTATGTCAAACAACATATCGCCCTTCCTTTGTATTATCCCAAATTGTCCGGACCCACCTGTGTATTGTTGTAAGTGCATACTGACTCTATTGTATGGTACCCATTTACAAGTTTCCCCTGTGATTTTCAGTATTAGAGCATTGGATGGTTGCGTAGGCCCTAATGTCTGATTTCGATATCTAGTTGTCCCTGCAAATGCCCACAAATCTTCTAGCAGTTTCGAGATTTGGGTTTCTAGGTCATCCAACGGTATACCTGTGTATAATCGATCGAAATCGAAATTATGTATTTCCGGGAAGAATCTAGTAGGTATCTGTTTCAGCATATCATTTAACCTTTGCTGGGATGGGATACGATTGAAATCACTAATCCTACCTATGTATTCTTCCGCGTTTTTGAGGATGGGAAAGAATGGTTTTAGTTCCTGTGGCAGGTCTATAAAGGTTTTGTCCCATAAGGCTTTTATCTTAGGCATTAGCACTCTAAATATTTTAGTACAATGTTGATATACCGTTTTCAAGGGGCTTCTGTTCGCGATGCAAATAAACCTAAATTTGTTAGAATGTGCCTTCCACGTGCCTATGTACTGTGGGATAACAGTATTCCCGCTATGTGTGCTTAGTTCAAACTTAGTTCTCATCTCACCTCTTAGTCGTTCAACCAATACATCTGTTTCTATGGGCACGGTGCGATGAATGTTGTTACTCAATAAGTCATCTATGATATCTTTTGCCGCCTTGACATTGCATATGACGGCGAAAGATGTTGCTAACTTGTCCACTGGTGTGAATAAATACTGCATTTTCAGAACCTGTATGTCTTTCAAAATATTTTCGTCCACAACTAGATTATCTGTGATGATATGCATTCGTTTCGGTAGCAAGTTTCATGAGGGGCCTTGTTGTGTGGGGTCCTCAAAGTAATGCTTGTGTGCGTCATTAGCTAATATGTCACACAAGCGTTCAGTCCACCATGTTATGCGATCTCCGACTATTTCCTGAATGTGATCCATTATCTCTACCATATTCCTCCCTCCCATCATCCTAGGCCTGTATTTTGGGCCCATTTGCAACAGGGTTATAATGTTTTTGAAACGGGGATGATAAGAAGTAAGCTGCAAGAAGTTTGAAGTTGCAAGGTGTTCTTTGGTATTAGTATGAATGTTAGTCGGGCATGAGCATGTGGATGAACATGCTAAGGCTTGTAGTGCTTCAAAATTGCCTAATTTCCCATTGGCCATGTCCTTGTTGTTGATAAAGACCTGTCCAAGGGTCTTTGATCTTTTGTGTTGAAATCTCATCTTCCATAATTTCACCTTGCGCATGTTATGGGGCAGGAATTGTCCGAGTCCTCCACAGTTCTCCACACTATCGAAAAACCTTCTGCATATTTAGTTTATCCCATAAGGCGCGTTCATAAACGGGTAAAAAATTAGTTATGATTGTTGGGGTGTGTGTATGGTTTTTGTTCCATTGAGCTGTGATGTTTTTATCAATTGCTATTCTTATATGTTCTTGATTTTCTTGTGTAACGGGGAATACATGGCATTGTTCTACAATGTGGTACATTCTATGCAATGTTTTATGTTGATGTTGTTTAGATAATGCGACTTCCAGTCCTGTGCTCTTATCAGTGACATCCGGGTGGCTTATTATGGTGTTTAATCTTCTGATTTTTGTGAGATATTGTATGCTTTTGTGTTGGTGTTAAATTCCAACCCGTTCCGTGAGATTTTTAGTCCCTAATTTAGTCCCTAATTATAATTTATCCATATGGTCAAAGGCATCGAAGCAAAATCTTTTTATGCTCCCTATGAAAGAGGGTTGACTAACCACTTCATGAAATCTCGTTTTCCTCCCTCCAGGGATGTCTGAGTTTAAGCCATTTGTCTTTGATTGTAAAATTTGTATCCATTTACGTTCTAGGAATCTGCTTGTTTGTTCTTCTTTTGCTTTATGTTGTGTGTCTGTGTTTAAGTTACTGTTTGTCTCGGTGTTCATGTCGACGTCGGTATTGGTGTTCCGGTCCATGTTCGTATCCATGTCCAAGTCCATGTCCACTTCTGTGTCCAAGTCCATGTCTATGTCTACGTCCATGTCCGTGGATGTGTTCCTGTGTGTCTCTACCTCCTTGTCCTCAAGTTAAGGTGTATCGAATGATTGATGTGATGATTGACGGTATGATAGTGATATCCTTAAGAGATGTTCTTCGTAGATATTTGTGTACTTTTTGTTGACTTGGTGTCGTTCCCCAAGTGTCTCTGGCATGATCGGCAAATCGAGTGGGAATATCATGTATGGTTCTACCCACGTAAAATGTGTCTAACCCACGATATCTAACGTTATTATTGAATATCACATAGATAATCTTTTTGGCTTCCCAATCCAATTTAGGAAGCTGCCATTTTCACAAAAGTCGAATGAGTAGTTGAGCTGCCAAGTTGAATCGTTTATCCTCCTCCACTCTCTCTTATGTGGTGCTGCGGCTAGAGCATGCATGCTGCCGTAGAAACTCTTGCATGCATGGAAGAAGCCTTGCTCCTTTAACTCCTTCTTCGTTTCGGCTTGGTCAGCGCATACCGTTGTCGTCGAGCAATAACCTTTTTATTGCTGCGGGTCATCCTGTGTAGGTGGAATTGGTGTGCATGCTCCTACCTGCTCACCACCAGTCCCCAAGGGTGGCTCTGGATTTTGTGAAGTGACAAACCCATGCGCCATTGGGGTATCAACATCCCTGCCTTGTGCAGGGATTCCATACTCCTCCACCAGTCTCTCAATTTTTAACACGTTAGTCATTTTGAGGGTCCGAGTGGTCTCATCTTTGGTGATTTCACATCCCTGGAATGATTTAATCTCACCAAGATCGTGAACAGAGAAAATACTAGTGAGCTTCTGTTTGACCAGCTCAATAGTTTCCCCTTCCTTGCATAATATCAACAAGTCGTCCACATAAGTCAATAAATAGACAGGTGACTCATAGGATTCTTTGTTGACAAACAATGATGAATCGCTCTTACAAGCAGTAAATCCAAACTTGCTGAGCTCTTCAACCAAACGCTTGTGCCAAGCGCGTGGGGCCTGCTTTAGGCCATACAGTGATTTCAAAAGCTTGCATACTTTACTGGAATCACCATTAGAGAAACAAGGGGGTTGAGAAACATAAACTTCTTCCTCTAATGACCCATTGAGAAAGGCAGTTTTAATATCTACCAGACGTACCTTCCATCCCTTCGCGTTTGCCAGATTTAGAAGCACACGCCTGGATGAGTGTGTACTCACTGGAGCAAATGTCTCCAAATAATCCACCCCTGGTCTTTGTTTGCATCCACGTGCCTCGCCTTGAACCTGACTACATTCCCAAAACCATCAGTTTTAATTGCATAAACCCACTTCAGTGGGATCACTTTGGCATGGGAGGGCTTGTGACAGTATTCAAACGTCTCATGGGACTCAATTGAGTCCATCTCTTCATTCATAGCCTCCTGCCAATACCCCCATTGAGGTGAATCCCTGGCCTCAAACCATTCGTTAGAAATTTTTACATCCCTAGACGATAGAACTTCCTTCTCCTTTGCACCATTTTTGTTAGGTGGTGTAACCCCTGTTGCTCCTTCTATTGCATCGTCTTTGAAAAAGTAAGATCCTGGGATATACTTATCAAGTTGAGCAAGTGTCTCTCTCAGATCATAACTACTCATCCCACCTCTTACCCTGTCTTGCGCCTCATCCCCACGGTCAGACTCCTGTGATGAGCTTTCATGATCCAAGTCTGGGATCATTTTCACCATCTCCTGGCTGTTCCTGGTTGTTCCAAGGCCCATTGACTCTTACCCTGAAACGCCTGGGCCATGTGTATCCGTTCCCACTCTCTTCCGCATGAGCTTGTTGCCTTAGTACTTCATTGAGTCTCTGCATCACTTCTAGGTTAGCTGGTAAGAGTGTGTGATGGCAAAGGAAGAGAGAGAGAGAGATGAGACACTAGTCAGGTTAGAGCATTCAGCGGAATCTGTTACAAGCCGGCCAGCACCGGGACTTCCTTCGACGCCAAGACGCGTGCCACTTTCTAGAGCCTTCGATCAAACCCGGAATCCTACACATTTCAGGACATGGCAGCTTCCTGCCCAAAATCCTTCACATTTCAGGACCTGGCAGCTTCCTGCCGTTACAGATTGGGTCTTCTCCCCTTGCAGCTTCCCTGTTCATATCTACTGCCTCAGCAACGTCAACTGGAACAAAATCCCAGTCCTCTTCGTCTGCAGAGCTTGGCACCTGATCACAGTTTACATCATGTGGGAAATCAGGGGGCAAGTGGGTATCAGGAGAGAGAGTGTGAAAACCAAATTTTTCTTCAAAATTTTTTTCATTTTTCGACACCTTGATCTTATCCCCAACCAGAACTCTATATGCCTTAGATGCTGGTTCATACCCGACAAACATTCCTGCCTTTGATCTAGGAGAAAAGGCAGACAGATCCTTGTTAGGCGTTTTGATGTACGCCAGACAGCCAAATACCCTCAAGTAATGCCAAACACTAGCTCATAAGGGGTACCAGTCTTCCCCTTAATTGCTCTGAGGTTTAGTAACCTGTCACCAGTAGGCAATGCTTCGGTCCACAAGCTTTGTGAAGCCTTAGCATGTAATACCAACATTCTAACCTTCTCTTTCAAGGATCGGTTAAAGCGCTCTGCCCTGCCATTCTGCTGTGGGTGTATGAGGCAGACGTCTCATGTCTTATCCCCTTAGACTGAAAGAACTCTCGCAAATCAGAGTTTACAAATTCAGTCCCTCTATCAGTCCTGACAACTTTCACTGTGTCGCCAGTCTGATTTTCTAATTACAGGAGGATCGCTTTAACAGCATCACCCACCTGAGACTTCAGAGTTAACGCCCTTGCATCACCGACCTTTGAGAAATCATCCAGCACAGTGAGCATGTACCTCTCCCCTTCAACACCCGGTAGAGGCAGTTCACCCACAACATCCATGTGGACGATCTGTAAGCGCTCTGTAGCCGTTGCAGGAGAACGTGGGTAGCTCTCTCTAGTGTGCTTTCCCAAAACACACACTTCACAATGTAAACGACCATGACTGCAAGGTGATAAAGAAGTTTCAATCCCTCTCACCATGTTTTCTTTATGTAAGCGTTCCATGTTCTTGCTGCTAGGATGTCCTACTCTTGCATGCCACAAGTCATACCCTGAACACTTATGCGCAATGAGCAACAACATGAGGCATTGTCACTGACTGACATGTCGCTGAGTTGGCTATAACCCTCTTTGTGTAGTCACTTCTAATTGGAAAGATGATTTCTGACACCAAACATGTGTGACTTCTCCTAGTAGATTTGTTGAGAAATTTAAACCATCAACAATTCCAGCAAAAACTGACATTAAATTTTCCAATGCCGTTGGAACAAACTCAACATCTCTTAGCATGCATGTTTTTCCCAGCTGATCCACCAAGCACACAGTCCCACATGCCTTGCGTTGCGCCACATGTTCACCAGTAGCTAGATTTAAACCCTTTAGAATTTGATACCAGTGAACATTATGCATCAGACGTACATCATTACACACATGTGTGGAGGCGCCCGAATCTATTACCCACTGTGAGGATAATTCACCGGAAACAGAGGAGTATGTAGTTGCCATTCCTCCTACAGGATTTTGAGGTCGCCCCCTGCCAGCCAGGATTGCTGCCCGTCTGGCGCAATCATCTTTGTACTTCTGACAGTTCAGCCTGATGTGACCCTCCTAAAAGCAGAACCAACACCCATGAAAGTTGGTAGGCAAGTCATGGGGCATGCCCTTGGGTCTCATACCATCAAATCCAGGAGCATTCTTTGGTCAAGGAGGTCTAGGGGGAACAAGATTTGCAGAAGCAGAGGGAGCTTTCTCCTGATCAATGCCCAGAAACTTGGCACATGCACTGATACGAGATACAAGCTCATCCTCATCTTTCCCTATTGTTGAATCATACAAGTGGGATTGACTGTGTGTAAAAGCCTTGGGGAGACACCTAACTATACCCATGGCAAGGCGCTCCTCATCAACAGGGTGTTTGTTAGCCCTCAAACCTCTAGCCAACTTGTACTTCATGGCCACAAATGCCATGTAAGTCTGGGCATCCTCAATTTTACCTGAGTCAAGCAAAAAGGCCCATTTTGACATGGGCTGCTGGTTCTTTCCACCCGTGAACTTGCCTTTCAACCAATCAAACGCCTCCTTGGCTGAAGGCTTGTCCAGAGCTGCATCAACCCACTCATCTGGAATTTTTTCAGTAACGAGATCTTAGCCAATGCATCACCTGGTGTATGAGGGTGTTCCTCTTCCAAACATACCTTGATCTTCTTGCTACTTGCCACATTCTCTACATCCTTCACCATCTGAAGCCATTTATGCATAACACTGCAAGTGATTGGGCCAAGTTCTGGGTGTTATAGACAGGATTATGTGGGTCTCCTGTACTACCTGATGCGACAGCTGCGTTAACACCTGTACCAGTTGCTCCACCAGGAGCAGATGCACCAGCTGACCCACTCATCTTAGTAATCTATGGTCAAAGTCAAAGTCACTGTGCCTTGGCACCCCCGATGAGAAACACTTGCACAAAAGTACCTGACCTGTTGTCTCAACTTCTCTGTCAGTTGTTAACCCTGTCAAAGTGTCACCTACTTGTCTTGTAACTCTGATGTGTTCTTCACACAACTTGGAGGGTGGGAGACTGAACCTCGGAAGCTCACGGCAGATGTCCAGATCAATTTCAGCAGCTAGTGACTGTAGTGTTTTAACTACAATCGACTGACAAAACAGTGAGGTGTCTAGAGGACGTTCATGGCAGAAACTAGACAGCTCTTCAGCTTCTTTATACAGTGAACCAATCCAATACCTGTGATGTACAAAATTTAATTCTCAAAACTTCAACGTATGGTCAAGATTAGCCTCTCTAAATGGTCGATACGGATACCTCACTTCACGATTACGAAGTCTGCTAGGGTTTGTCTCTTTGAAGTCTAGGGCAATGTCACAATATCGTTCAAATAGGTAACAGCCACGATCAATTGAAGACACGACTTGCGCTGACGGAACGTTCCCAATAAAACACTTATCGCACGAATCGCAACGGAAGCATCCTTCGCGGAGATACTCGACGTCAAAGAAGTTGATGTTCGCTCGCTGCGCCTCTGAGCGTCGAGCCCCCATGGTTGTGGGCCCAGTACCATTGTGATCTGCAAAGATCTAATGGTGTTAGATTAATCGTCAATGATGACTATACAGACAAGTGCATCATCCAGATACTTAATCAGTTTGACCAAGACGTACATAGTCGACAGTGTCAAACTGATGAACAATTCAAGTTAAGCAATTGCTTCCACAGAAATCACTCACAAGCAGTGAGAAAAAAAGAAAGCAATTCAGACGAGTCCATTCAGGAGTCGGCTTCACAAAGCCAAAGAGAGCGAATGACTTACAACCAACTGCCACACGAACACACACACCAACTAGTCTTACCTGCCAAGATCTAAAGGTGTTAGATTAATCGTCATTAATAATGACTATACAGACAAGTACATCATCCTGTAACCAGACCAACACCTTAAGTTCATTGTGTATAGTATCTCTCATCCACAAGCACCCGGCAGCTGTCACACAGCAGACTTACCAGATACTTAATCAATTTGACCAAGACATACATAGTCGACAGTGCCAAACTGATGAACAATTCTGCAACATTCACGTAACTATATTAGTCTCTGATCATCAAGACGGCAGTTACGGCCGTGATCAGAAATATGACCGGCAGAGCCCAGACTTACCAAGTTAAGCAATTGCTTCCACAGAAATCACTCACAAGCAGTCAGAAAGAAAGAAAGAAAGTAATTCAGACGAGTCCATTCAGGAGTCGGCTTCACAAACCCAAAGAGAGCGAATGACTGCCTGTTTGTCCGGGTTCTCTGCCTATCTGTGCTCAGATCAGCGCGTGGGAAACGGGCTGTCCAGCACTACACCTGACCTTTTTCACGAACATTAGGACATACTCAAGGTCCCTATCCACAGAATTTGGACCCTTATCCACTTATGACACCCATGCACACATTTATTAACGCTAAGTGCATCCCTTCCAGCCAATTAAAGCTGGAGGGTATTCATAGCCATAGAAGAATTATATCTCGATGCATTAATTCCCATAGATTGATTGTTCATAGCCATTGTCAAGATGTCTTTACCTTGAGTTAACTGCTTAGTTAACTTACAGCTAATTATTACATGTGATTGTACCTTAATTAACATGACATAATGAAGCACAAGAACCCAACAGATCCTGTACCATCACCCCCCCCCCCCCCCAAAAAAAGAAAAAAACTAACTCATCCACTAATGCGGAAAGCCCCCTGTACCAACAGCTCAACCCCATATACTTCTGAGGACTAGTATGTCGAAGTGTCCGTACCTCCACAGTTGGAGAACCGTTGTGAATCTGTACAAAATCGTACAAAATCTGTATTGTGTCTAAGGTACAAGTGATAAACAGGTGACGCCAGATTTCTGGTGCGTGGATAGGATAGGCTTCACTATTAAATCCAAGTGCTGTACAGATTTGTCTGTTCCTGTGGGGTGGAATTTGCCTCGGAAATGCTCGAAAATGATCGGCATTCCGGCCCACAATTTATCTACGGATCGTCACTCCGTAGCCAGAGTTTTTTGATCCGTACGTTATGCATGGAAATTCCGTAATTTTGCCAACACCTACCCGGGCGGTGATCTTAAGAAGTAACGCAATTACCTTCGGAGCGCGAGATTTCATGGAGCCGACTGTGACGGCTCATCTGTACTGATGACAAGGGCCATTTATTTCCATGCCGGACCATATCTAGCCAACTTTTGAGCTTTTGAATGTCCCAGAATAGGGAAGGGCCGCCGAATGCTGGTACTCAATTGCGTGGATTGGTCGGCAGCCCCATCTCGATGTTGCGTCGTCGGATGATTTGGGCCCAATCACCTCCTAGTGTACTATGGATCGGGGCGAGATTCTCAACGCGCTAATTATCTCTGGGTTCTCAACACCAGCCCCCCTCCTGCTCCTCCCAAGACTAGGGGGGCCCTGGTGGCTAAACCCGTGCCGCTGCAGCCCCGCCCCCCCCCCCCCCCCCCCCCCGGGACCGTTACCCCCATCTTTTTCGTTCCCCCTTTCGGTCGTTACGTCAGTTCGTCTGGCAAGATGACCTTCAGTCTGTGGTTAACTTCATTTATGATTGTTTTCAGTTTCGGTCTTAGGTTTGTGTCTTGCCCTTTGCTGGCCCTTGCCCACTCTTGGGCTGTGTCCTGGGGCTTTCCTGCCCTTCCTTTGTGTCCTGGGGCTTTCATGCCCTTCCTTTGTGCTCTTGGCTCCCCACTCGGTACTTTGGGTTTGTGTTTGGCCTTGATTCTTAGGGTTTGTGTTTGGTTTCTCTCGGTGTCTTGCTGCGTCGGTGTTCGGTTTTCCATCTCATCAGCCCTTTGGGCTGGGTTGATGTAATTCCTTCCTTCCTTCCTTCCTTCCCCCGGGCGGGCGCGGGGGGGGGAGAGGGAGGGAGGGAGAGAGAGAGAGAGAGAGAGAGAGAGAGAGAGAGAGAGAGAGAGAGAGAGAGAGAGAGAGAGAGAGAGAGAGAGAGAGAGAGAGAGAGAGAGAGGGGGGGGGGGCCTCTCTCTCTCTCTCTCTCTCTCTCTCTCTCTATCTCTCTCTCTCTCTCTCTCTCTCTCTCTCTCTCTCTCTCTCTCTCTCTCTCTCTCTCTCTCTCTCTCTCTCTCTCTCTCTCTCTCTCTCTCTCTCTCTCTCTCTCTCTCTCTCTCTCTCTCTCTCTCTCGGGGGGTCCTGTTCGTCTTTCTCCCGTCCCTCCTTCGCCCCACCCCCTCCCCCCCCCCCCCACTTTCTCCCCGCTCGCCCCCCCCCCCCCACACCCCCTCACCTTTCTTGTCATGTTGTTTGCTTCCCCTCCTCCCTTTCTCCTCCTCCCACTCCCTGACCACTCGGTCCTGTCGCCCCGGCCTTGTCGTGTCTATCTGTGTGATCTGCAAAGATCCAAAGGTGTTAGATTAATCATAAATGTGACTGTACTCACAAGTATATCATCCATGTACTTAATCAGTTTGACCAAGACATACATAGTCGACAGCGTCAAACTGATGAACCATTCACGTTGAGCAATTGCTTCCACAGAAGTTACTCACAACAAATGAGAGAGAAAGAAAGTAGTTCACATGAGTCCATTCAGGAGTCGGCTTCACAAGCCAAAGAGATCGAATAACTCACAAACTACTGCCGAACGAACACACACACTAACTAGTCTTACCTGCAAAGATCCAAAAGTGTTAGATTAATCATAAATGATGACTATACTCACAAGTATATCATCCTGTGAACACACTAACACCTTTAGTTCATTGCATATGATGAACCTTATCTATAAGTACCCCTCAGTAGTCACATACCTCACTTACCATGTCCTTAATCAGTTTGACCAATACATACATAGTCGACCGCGTCAAAGTGATGAGCAATTCTGCAACATTTACATAACCATATTAGTCTCTGATCATTAAAACGGCACTTATGGCCGTGATCAAAAACATGACCGGCAGAGCCCCGACTTACCACGTTGAGCAATTGCTTCCACAGAAGTTACTCACAACAAGTGAGAGAGAAAGAAAGCAATTCACATGAGTCCATTCAGGAGTCGGCTTCACAAGTCAAAGAGATCGAATGACTTGTCGTAAATCGTGAGTACCCCCATCCACCTTTATGGATGGAAGGCTACATTTATGATGTGCATTTGTGAAGTGACGTGACGGGTATGGACCAAATGTGGTCAAATGTCACTCACTAGACGGGTCTTTAGGGTAATAATGCAATAGTGGCTACTCTCGAGAGTGCTTGAACCGTTTAAGGTTGGGCATGGACAACTTCGAGTTGATAGCTGAACTATGGACAATCTAAGTCCTTGACATAGGTTCCTTGGAGGCTGACATCGTGACTAATGTTGCTCAAATGGAGCACAATTGCATAGTCTATTGCTGGAGTCAATGTTGGTATTCTCCTAATAAATTGGAACTTAGGTATCCTTGAAGGATGTAGCGTTTACGGATCGGTTTCCACGGTACCTCGATCTGATGGTACCTTAGAATAAAAGCCTTGGGCTGAATCCGAGATTTAGATCGTCGAATGCTTACGAATAAACGGGTACGTTTACTGATCCGAGCAGTAGTTTCGGAGTAGTCATTACTTAGAAACATAAGTAGTTTCCTTGCAGCTAGTCCATGCGGCTGCCTATATAAACTGGCCATCTAGGATAGAAGCCTTAGACATGTGATAAGTCTCCGGCTATGGTGTGCTGCACTTCTCGTGCTAGCAGTGATGGTCGTGATAGTGGCAGTTATGAGTAACATATGTATGGACTGCAGGTTCTATCTCCCTTGCACATTTTTGTGCATTTGGACCCACTCTCCGCTGACTCCCGGTATCATGTTTTATGACATGGTATCGGCGAGGTTCGACTCCAGGTGGAGCAGGATCGACAAGAGCGACTTCTGCAACCAACCACCGCTTCTGCATAATACTACGTGCTTGAGATGCTTATGCATAGATGCTTGAAAAGACTTGGTCGTATTTCTTTTCGATTCATTTTGCTAATGAATCCATACGTTTGGTGCCGTCTCAAGTTCGAGACACACACACATGAATAGTTGATCGGAGCAACCCGTGAACATGATTATGATGGGATAATCATGAAGCTTTGACTGACAGCTTTGAAGTCAATGTGGTTCAGGTACTTGGCACACATGGATCAGTGGGCAGAGGTATCGCACTTGAGCTACCAGTGGTGGCTCATCCATGAATGGGGCGTTTAGGAGGTGTACCCCTTTGGGTGATGTCATGCATTGCTTTTTAAGAGTGTGCAGTCCCGTGATAACTGAAGGCATTGCTGTTTTGCTTGGGCTTGGTGGCTCATCCTGAAATGAGGAGTTTATGGAGGTGTACCTCTAGGATGATGTCACACATGTGCATTCCTGTTTGGGCATTGCTTGGTAAGCATGCTCAAATTTCATGATATGCGTTGCTTGGTAGAAGCAAGATCTTAAACTCTTTTAAGTTAGTGTATTGGCTCATCCTAAATTTGGGGAGTTTAGGAGGTGTACCCCATAGGGATGTTGTCATACACTAGTCTCTTTTTTTGTTTTGGGCATCGCTCGTTGACTATGCTCAAGTGCCATGTTTACTCAAAGCATTGTTGCTTCAATTTAAAAACTTGGTAGCTCACTTAAACTTTAAAGTTAGTATTTGGCCCATTCATGAATGGGGAGTTTAGGAGGTGTACCCCTTTGAATGTTGCCATGCACTCGCTTTTGGGATTGGACTGTACCCTACTTCTTGTATTGAATGGGGTGTGCAGATGTCCTTGGTCTTTGTACAAGTAATGCTTTGGGGAGGGGCTTGTGCATGTAGCATGCATGGTGGATTTCGATGTCCAAATACATGCTTGAACTCAACATTGGTACATGTTGAGTTGTCTTGTTTGTTATCAAATGCTGAAAGAGCAACATGATGCAACACCACACAATTGATTTCAGGTGCAAATCATGTGATCCATGAATGTGGGGTTGTGCATTTGTTTGAACACTGAGGATGGGCTATTGGAGCATGTAGTTCCCACAAGGGTTGCAGCTCCGTGGTTAAATCCCAATACCGCTGTAACCGCCAGGGAGGCGTGTTCTAAGTTATCCTCGGGCTCCCATTTATTGTGAATATCCTCATACCCGGTCCATTTTACAGGATATTCTCGTGCAGTTTTCCGACCTCGTAACTTTCGTTCCCTATGGCCTAGCACAGCCTCGACCTCATACTCCTCTTCTCCTTCAATAATCTCAGGTAGAGGAGGAGGTTGTACCGTCCCACCTTCCTTATAAGGCTTAAGCATAGAAACATGGAAGACATCATGAACCCGCAGAGTTTTTGGAAGCCTAATTCTGAAAGCTGCCGATGATACCTCCTGTACGACGGGAAAAGGCCCAATAAACCGAGGTAAGAGTTTTCTTGTCCGGGTATGCTTGAATTTCAGATTCTTTGTTGAGAGGAGGACAGGTTGGCCTATTTTCAAAATAGGAGCATCTTGGGGGGCTTCGCGGGAGCAAGTAGAGCATCCAGATTGCCCATGGTTACCCCGCGCCGCTCGCCACGGTCGCCGATACCAATGATACAGTAGAAACGGCCAAAGGATGCGAAAACAATGGTTACAAGTTGTTTGGGCTCCACCTCAGTACCCGTCCAGTCCGGCCCGGTCCTTCCTCTGCCAAAACCTTGTTCTATCCTTTTCTAAGTGTCCCTCCCTCCATCGCTAATGCGCCTTGTCAAGTAAGGGGTCACTCCCTTGGAGCGTGAAGCAGCCACTTCTTGGCGTGGAGGACCATAACGCACGAAGGGACCTTTATGGAGGTCCAAATCCTTGTGGTCCGGTCATTTTCCCATAACACGCGCCTATTCCTGTTACACCCTCCCCCCCTGAGCTTGGACGTTACGGCCAAGAGGGAGACTCACTCTAAACAACTACACTACGCACTTAACACACTTGGCAGAGGTACGGTCCTGTCACGTCCTGGCCGCGGGTACTAGTCTGGCGTCCCCAGCCCAATGCCAGACCCCTGTCCTGTCCTGTCTTGTCCAGCCCTGTCCGTCTAACAACCTTGCTAGCAGAGGTACGGTCCTGTCACGTCCCGTCCGCGGGTACTAGTCTGGCGTCCCCAGCCCAATGCCAGACCCCTGTCCTGTCCTGTCTTGTCCAGCCCTGTCCGTCTAACAATGTAAAGTCTGTCCCGTCCATACATAAATTCGCCCGTCCTGTCCAATAGGAATGCTACCCAACGGCAGTGGGGCCACCCATCTGCGTCGGGCGTTACGCTACAGCGCGAGCTAGCACGGATGTCGCGACATTACATGATTGACGTCCGAAACCTGACAAGGGTGAGCAGTCAGCACCGCACGCACCCGAGGTAGACGACACCCTACCTCGACGAGTCCTGTCCAGGGTGAGCGGTCATCACCGCACGCACCCAAGGTAGACATTCTACCCCGCTTACGTCCTATTCATCCGAGTGCGCTCTAGTACTGGGATACCCCCAGGGTACACTCTAAGGGCCAAGCTTAGAGCTTCCAAGGTGGCCCAAGGACGCTCCGAGGGGCCGACCCGACCTGCCAGAGCACTAAGCGCGCCTGGCGCGCTTCCGCTGCTTCTGAGCATTTTTACCACGTCCTTTACGCTTCTTGTCCACCTTTTCTTTTTGTTCCGGCCTGTGCTCCGTGGTTAAATCCCAATACCGCTGTAACGCCTCCCTGGCGTGTTCTAAGTTATCCTCTGGCTCCCAAGTATTGTGAATATCCTCATACCCGGTCCATTTTACAAGATATTCTCGCGCAGTTTTCCGACCTCGTAACTTTCGTTCCCTATGGGCTAGCACAGCCTCGACCTCATACTCCTTTTCTCCTTCAATAATCTCAGGTAGAGGAGGAGGTTGTACCGTCCCACCTTCCTTATAAGGCTTAAGCCCGGTTACATTGGAGGGGATAGCATACTTCAGGCCACCTTGGAAGCTCTAAGCTTGGCCCTTAGAGTGTACCCTGGGGGTATCCCGGTGGACCCCGGTGCATATTCCCATGGGATGTCGAATAACTGTAGAAACTCCGCCCAGCGCGCCCGTCTGGGTGAGAGTAGTGTGGGGGTTTGCAGAAAACTATTCGCGCGATGGTCCGTAACAACTGTGAAAGTTTGCCCTAATAAGTAACACCTCCACTCCTTGAGGGCATACAACACACCTGCAAGCTCTTTTTCAGTTGTGGAATAATTGCGTTCGGCATTACTAAGCTTTTTACTGAAGTATGCTATCCCCTCCGTGAGCATGGCAATGTAGGGGGGGACACACTTAGAAAAGGATAGAACAAGGTTTTGGCAGAGGAAGGACCGGGCCGGACTGGACGGGTACTGAGGTGGAGCCCAAACAACTTGTAACCATTGTTTTCGCATCCTTTGGCCGTTTCTACTATATCACTGGTACCGCTGGACTCCGGGAAACTTTGTCCAATGCTCCTGTACTAGCACTCCCAGACAGTAGCAAGCCTTTCAAAGTGATCTCAGATGCCAGTGACTATGGGGTGGGTGCAGTACTATTGCAAGAAGGTAGACCTGTAGCATACTTCAGTAAAAAGCATAGTAATGCCGAACGCCATTATTCCACAACTGAAAAAGAGCTTGCAGGTGTGTTGTATGCCCTCAAGGAGTGGAGGTGTTACTTATAGGGCAAACTTTCACAGTTGTTACGGACCATCGCGCGAATAGTTTTTTGCAAACCCACACCCTACTCTCACCCAGACGGGCGCGCTGGGCGGAGTTTCTACAGCTATTCGACATCCAATGGGAATATGCACCGGGATCCACTAACCCTGCTGACCCATTGTCTAGGAGTCCTCACTTAGCCGGGGCCCACGTCCGAGCCCTAGCTCGGGCCCAGGCTGGGGTTCAGGCGTCGGTTCAGGCTAGGGCAGGGCCCCTGGGGGAGCACTCTCCCCTTGTCGGAGTAGGAGCGATGGGGGTTGGGGAGGCTGCAGACTCCACCACCCTACCCACGCCGATGGACGGGTTGAGGGGATGGGTAACGGTTTCAAGTGAGGCATATGAGATAGATGATTGGCTCCATCGTAAACAAAATCGCCGCAAGTTAAGCTTCCATAGTGGCTTGTGGAAGCGCGGTGCGCGCATTTACGTTCCCTCCCACCACATGAGTTCTGACGGTGACGAACGTAACCTTCGTAGAGAAATCCTGGAAAATTTGCATGGACCACCTATAGTTGGTCATCCAGGCAGGGACAGGACCCTCGAATTAGTGCAACGTTCCTGGTGGTGGCCAGGGATGGCCTCAGATGTGGCTGACTTTGTGGCCCAATGTGACTCGTGTCAACGTGTCAAAGCCCCAGCACACTTACCTGTAGGGTTACTACACCCTCTAGAAATACCTGACAGAAAGTGGCAATCAATGTCTATGGACCTAATCACTGGACTGCCAAGAACTAAGGAGGGGTATGACGCTATCTGGGTTGCTGTTGATAGGTTGTCAAAGTATGCGCACTTTGCTCCGACGACCACTGACGCAAGTGCAGAAGTGATAGCTCAACTGTTGCGGACCCGTGTCTTCACCTTGCATGGGTTTCCCACTCACATTGTATCAGACAGAGATCCTAGGTGGGTGGGTCGCTTCTGTCAAGAGCTCTTTCGGTTGACCGGTTGTCGCTCTGCGCTATCTACAGCGTTTCATCCGCAGACCGACGGTCAAACGGAACGAATTAATAGGATCTTGGAGGACTACTTGCGTCATTACGTCACTGGAAGACACAACGACTGGGATAAACATTTGTGTGAGGGTGAATTTTCTTACAACAACACTTTTCAGCAATCAATCAACACTACTCCATTTAGGTTGACTTTCGGTCAGGATTCCACGATTCCCTTCCAGGAAATCTATGAAGGTGTGACATCTTCTGTACGTGAGTGTGTACCAGCAGCAGCAGAGTTTGTACGAAGGATGAGATGGGATCTAGAAAGAGCGCGGACATGTCTCAAAGCTGCGCAGGACCGCATGAAGGCATATGCGGACGCGAGGAGAAAAGATGCTCCTATTTTGAAAATAGGCCAACCTGTCCTCCTCTCAACAAAGAATCTGAAATTCAAGAATACCCGGACAAGAAAACTCTTACCTCGGTTTATTGGGCTGGGGACGCCAGACTAGTACCCGCGGACAGGACGTGACAGGACCGTACCTTTGCCAAGTGTGTTAAGTGCGTAGTGTAGTTGTTTAGAGTGAGTCTCCCTCTTGGCCGTAACGTCCAAGCTCAGGGGGGGAGGGTGTAACAGGAATAGGCGCGTGTTATGGGAAAATGACCCGGACCACGAGGATTTGGACCTCCATAAAGGTCCCTTCGTGCGTTATGGTCCTCCACGCCAAGAAGTGGCTGCTTCACGCGCCAAGGGAGTGACCCCTTACTTGACAAGGCGCATTAGCGATGGAGGGAGGGACACTTAGAAAAGGATAGAACAAGGTTTTGGCAGAGGAAGGACCGGGCCGGACTGGACGGGTACTAAGGTGGAGCCCAAACAACTTGTAACCATTGTTTTCGCATCCTTTGGCCGTCTCTAACAACAATTGCTTCAAGTCTTGTGGCTTGTCAGTCATACCCTCAATAACACGCCGGGAGTTTTCGTTTAAATTTAGGCCGGTGGCTCCGCTGTCTTCGTCCCAAGGATTATCCCCCTCTGTAGTTGCCACTGCAACCCTATGGAGATAGTGTGTTGCACAAACTGAGTCCTGTCCACTCCTTGCCTCTCGCACAACCCCCCAAAACCCTGGACAACCCTTTCGCATAGCCCGCCTAGCTTGACCCTCACTTATAACATTCACTTTTTGCGCCGGTAAGGTACCTCTTTCACTAGGGGGCAGCGGATTGAGGAGTGTAATGTAGTGTGAGGAATGAGGAGGTCTAAGATGAACTGCGCCAAGATTGTAGTCAATTAACGCTTTTCTTTCTTTCAGAAAATCCTCACCAAGGATTAAGTCCACCCCATCCAACAGAGTTTCGCAGACAATGAAATCCCTCTGTTCCACATATGTTTGAGATAAGTGCACCCTGAGCTTAGCTGTCCCCGCCGAGCGCATGGTCTGCCCATCTGCAAGCTGGACATCCACACACTTCTTTGACAGCCTCACTCCGAGAGTAGCTAGGAAGTCATGTCTGACGAACGAGTGCGTCGCCCCGGTATCGACTAAAGCGACGCCCTTCACACCAGTACAGTTAACATGAAAAAGCATTGCTAAATGCCTATATGAAAAAGCTTGAGCAAAAGATACGCTAAATTTGGGTCCGGCATGGTAAACCACATAGGAGTAGGGGACATCAGGTCCCTTGGTACCTTGCAGGATAACTCTCATGCCTTTTAGCCATGGGTACACTGCCTTGGATTTCGCCACTTTACTACCCATTAGAAAACAAGCACTTAAATGTTTATTTGCTTGTTGCTCACGAGTGAAAGTGGATAAGGTGTCCTCAGCTTTACCTATAGGTACTGCAACAAATTTCGGTTTAGACGTTCCATCGGGTAGGGTATTGTCAAAGGGGCCTCTAGAAAAAGAACAATGCAAAAACTCAGAACAAAGTTGCTCGATAGAAGAATGAAAAGATTCCCAAGGAACAAAAGTGTGGAGGTTTCCTTCTCTAACTCCACTCATGGCCTACCGCGTCCCCTTGCCCGGCCCCGTCCACGGCCCCGTCCTCTGATTCTCCTCCCCCGTCCGGCCCCACCCTGTCCTGTCCACCCTTGCATAGGGGCTGCTCCCACACCGAGGGACCTAAAGTTGTTGTGGCCCCCTCCTACCCGTCGCCGCAGCAAATCACCAGCCAGACCTGGAATTGGTGGAGCAGGCTGGTTTACCTCCTGTCTGGCCTTCACAATGTGTTGCAAGATGTCCCACTGTTGTTGATTAAGATAGGCGTTAGGGTCCTCTCTAAGTTTTTTGAGTGGGCAAAACCAAGATTCATGGCACGCGTAACAGCTTCTGTTGAGGGGAAAGGCAACTCTAGTGTCCCTCCGATACTCGGGAGGTAAACCATCCCTGCGGGGATAAGGAGTCGCGCCTTGGATCGCGGCGACCGTGGCGAGCGGCGCGGGGTAACCATGGGCCATCTGGATTGGCGCTGCCACCATCGGTGCAGCTGCCATCATCCCAAATTCATGACTGCAGTAGGGGATTGTCCAGTCCTGTCCGACGCCAGCAACGTGCGGTGCTGGGCCAACGGTGGCGGTTGCAATGCTTGAGTTAGGGCCCCCGGGGCCGGTTCTCAGTCTCTTTGCCTGTAAGGGCCCGCCCACCGCGGCATCGTACCGTGTGAGTAAACTTATCAAGGCATCCAAATCATCAAAACCTTTGCCTGTTGTAGGGTTAATTGCTGAATATTTCTTTAAATCCTCACGTAGGCCTTTACGAAACCTATGGATTTTCTCCCCCATGGATAGGTCCCCACTGACTTCTACCTCTGCTAGCAAGGTTGTAAAGCGCTCAACATACTTCTCAACTGATTCGTTGCCCTGATATACGGAATCAAGTTTATCCCTTGCCTTTGCAACCTTATCAGTGTTATCATAGACAGAAGAGCTGCAGGCTGCTTTGGCAGAGGCCGAGGGGCGTGAAGCGGCAATGGCTGCCGAACTGGCTGAGTTACGACAACAGGCAGATAAATATTGCTGGCGAAAAGGCCAGCTTCAGCCCCGGCCTTTGGCGGTACGTGAAGCTGGCGTGAGTCGCAATTTGGCATTAATGGTGATGGTGACTAAGTAATGGAAGACACGATAGGGAATGGATGTCCTCTGTTATTGTCCATGAGACGTCGCCTAGAAAGGCGTCTGGCAGCACACATGGTTGATGACGGGGCAGAAGTTGTAAAGGTATCCCCTACAAGGCTTGCAGGTAGTGGCCATGAAGGAGCTTGATGTCCCATTGCACCTCGAGCAATGCGAGCTGGAGGTGCCTTGCGAGCAAGGGGAATTCTGACTTTAGGGAATGGATACCCCCTCTTGTTATCCATGAGACGACGTCGGGAAAGGCGCCTAGTAGTTGAGGTATTCCCCGGAAGAGTTGGCAGTGGAGGGCATAGAGGGATATGGGAGGATGTTTGCAAGCCACCATGTCCCATTCATGCACCTTCAAACAGAGTTCCTAACTGTGAAGCAGCAGCCCTTAACTCGTGTGCGTCCACCTCAGATATACCACCCCTTCGATGATGATGAGAATGGCGTATGGCATCCCCAATTCCCAGGTTCTCCCTGCTTACACTGTCGCCTAAAGGGATAACTCTGTTCGAGTCTTCTCCATTACCTGCACAACATGCTTGCAAGTAAGGCACGTTCATGACATCAATAGTGTTTCGCACGCTGCAACTTAAGAGCAAAGATAGTACCTGTTGAAGCCTCCATATGAGAGGCAGGTGAAATGCCAGCTGCAAACACCAACATAATATGAAATAATTACTTAATATGTCTCAAGTATTGCGTATCAAGAGTGGTGCGAAGGCATTACCGCACGGGCAACGATGTACGTAGGATGGATCATAGAAGAAGTAAATACATACCCTCTCGACAGCGCGCCTCAGAATCTCGAGTATGCTGCTCGACCCTCTGCTTATTTCTAGCAGCCAAACTGCTGGGTGTTATATTTACTACAGTACTCTGGGGTTTCATGGGTATGGCGAGTAGAAGGAACACCGATATTAAAAACACCATTGCCCGCTTATCGGAGACCTGACAGTTACCGTTGAATTCACATACATGCGGTTCCCCAATTTCATTTCACTTAAGTCAAGTCAAGGGCCCCACGCTACGAAAGCATCGGCATATCGAGTTTGACATACATATCTCGGAGATAACAATAGTTGCAAGACGCATAAGCCATATGAAACAAATACTGAAAGGTTTGAAGGAATCCGGTAGGCATTTAGAATGGGGCCAAGCTTGTTGTTGTTGCTGTTGTTTGGAGGTTGCACCGCGAAGTGAGTCCTTCGGAAGCATCCGTTCCAAGCTGCAGTAGTCCTTTCGTGTACGGATGTACCGCTGAGCTCTGGGCGCTCCTTGATTCTCGAGCTCTCGACGCTCCATTTCCATTGGAGCCTCGAGCTCTCGACGCTCCAATCGCTTTCGCTGTCCTGAGCAATGTGGTTTCCGCCCTGGGTTCTCGACGTTACATGCGTTGTTTACTCTACAGCATTTTGTTGACTTAGCTACGCCCACTGCCCCGTTGTATTGCTGTTTCTTAGATCTATCTAAAGCCTATGATCGTGTTCCTCGGCATTACTTATGGGAGGCCCTCAGGCGCCTCGGGGTGGCTGAAGGTTTTATCCGCGCGGTACGGTCCACGTATGATGGTGTTCGGTTTACGGTTGTTGCTGGGGGCATGGCTGGATCTTTCCACGCTTCGGGTGCTGGGGTTACCCAGGGGTCTCCGATTAGTCCCACGTTATTCACGGTTTATGCTGATGGGCTCCTTAGGCAGATTCGGGCTACTTGTCCTGGGGTTGGTCCCCAAACTCGAGATGGGACTCATGTCCCGGCTCAAATGTACGCTGATGATTTGATACTTCTTGCTGAAACGGCAGAGGGCTTGCAACAACTCATTGACGCCGTTGTTCATTGGTGTGGCTTTTCGTATATGCGTATTAATCCCATTAAGACCGATGTCATGGTCTTTCCATCGTCGCCCGAGTCGCCCCCTTCCTTTCAGTGGGTTTGTGACGGGGTCACGCTTCCCGTCGTATATACTAAGAAATACTTGGGTGTTATTTTATCCTCGGTTGGGGGTGTGGGGGAAACCTTTGGCCTGCTGAATGGTAAAATGTGGGCCACGTGGAGCTCCCTTATGCGTAAGTATGGTAACCTGCAGTGCGCGGCCTCTATAGGTCTTCTTCTTAAGTTGATTCTCATGTGTGTTGTGCCCACGGCGTCATATGCATGTGAGATTTGGGGATGGCGTTCTCTTCGTTCACCGGCTGCGGCCCCTTCTGTTCAGCTCTTAGAGTCTACTTACTTGGTCATGTTGAAGATGTTGTTAGGGGTGCGCCCCTCGGTGGCCACCCCGATTTTGTTAGCTGAGTTGGGGCTTCAACCCCTCGCTCATCACTGGCTGAAGCGTATGGCCACCTTTTGGAACTCGTTGGTGTCTTTGCCTCATGATCATCTTTATGCCTTGATTCTTCGCGACTCGTGCTTTTATGGCGTCACTACCCCTACTCCCACTTGGGCTGGGTATTTCATGAAGGCCCTTATTAAGGTTGGCTATCCTTATCAGATAGATTGTCAAGCCCCTCATCCAATTGATATGCCGTCCCTTCGGGACCTCTTGCGTCGGCATGGCCGCCAACCCTGGGAGGGCTTGCATGTCTCTCCTCGTCTCTGCCCGTCTGAGCGGGCTCAGCTTTGCACATACTCTAGGTGGTTTAATAGTCCATCCCGCGCCACTCTCTCTAGGCTTTTGTGGTTACGTATGAGTGTTTCCAAGTTGAGGGTTTTCCATCGATTCCGCATGGGGGTTCACAACCTTCCTATTGATGCTGGTCGTCGTCGGGGCATCCCCCGTTCCCACCGGTTGTGTGATCAGTGTCAGGCTGGTTTGGTGGGTGATGAACACCACCTTGTCTTTTCCTGTTCGGCCCTTCAGCCGATCCGGGACCGTTACCCCCATCTTTTTCGTTCCCCCTTTCGGTCGTTACGTCAGTTCGTCTGGCAAGATGACCTTCAGTCTGTGGTTAACTTCATTTATGATTGTTTTCAGTTTCGGTCTTAGGTTTGTGTCTTGCCCTTTGCTGGCCCTTGCCCACTCTTGGGCTGTGTCCTCGGGCTTTCCTGCCCCTTCCTTTGTGTCCTGGGGCTTTCATGCCCTTCCTTTGTGCTCTTGGCTCCCCACTCGGTACTTTGGGTTTGTGTTTGGCCTTGATTCTTAGGGTTTGTGTTTGGTTTCTCTCGGTGCTAGCCCATCGGCACCGTCAGGGTAAAGGCACTACGAACGGTCACGTGATAGGGTAGACAGTAAGCTTCTAGAACTGCGGCGCCAAGCAAGGGCGAGGAAATGAAGGCTCGCACACAAAGAAAAATTGCTGAAAGCCTTCATTGAATATTTGAAGGAGGATAGCATACCTCCGGGTTGGTTGGCAAACTTATTTGTTGAGTTCGCAATGGCAGAAGTAGGTGCTGGCGGGCAAGCCACTCCTCCTCGAGATAACCCTGGCCCGCAATATCACACCATTACAAATGACATGTTTAATGTTTTATTGCAACAAGCACCACAAAAATTGGTACCTTTCTCGATGGCAGCGCCAAACTCCACAGCGGGCAGATACTCGTTGTTCTCCATCGCTCCGTCCGGCAGAACACTTATTGTCACGGAGAACCTGCCAGGTTTTCAGTGTGAGTTCGAAGATGACGAGGGAGTGCCTTTGGTCGAGTTGCTCGCTTTAGACAGGGAAGGCGTGCTAGTCACAAGGCAGTTTTCCCATGAAACAGTCATGTTTGGCGGAATTTTGCGCAACCAACATAGCTTGCTGGAAGGCGATGTCATGGAATTTTTAAATCACAAGGAATTGGGCAAATTCCTGCCTCGCCTCGTTTCTTTGCAAGAAGTGAAGGTTTTCAGAAATTATGGCACGGGGAATGTCCCTGTGGTACTGCAAACCTGGGATGCACGGGTACCGCCTACAGCTTCGGGGGGTCCTTCAGGGATAGGGCCCCCACCTAAGCCTCTTGCCACGCAAATGGTGGACCTATCTAAACATTCTTCAGGAGGAAGAGGGCAACGGGAAGGCTCTCCAGAAGTTACTTCGCCTGCGCCCCTCAGCCCCAAGGTATGGTACTTATGGGTGATGTGTTGTGGTGCCCTTCAAGTAAGAAAATTTGAGGCATACATTCAAGGAGATATAATGGGAATGTCATGTCCCAATGGGTGAGGGATGGTGTGCTTATGTGTGGGGGTGTGTGTGTATGTGGATGTGTGGGTAGGTGTGTGTGTGTGTGTGTGGGTGTGTGTGTGTGTGTGTGTGTGTGTGTGTGTGTGTGTGTGTGTGTGTATGGGTGTCAGTATGTGTTTATGGGTGTGTGTGTGTGGGTGTGTGTGTGTGTGTGGGATTGTTTTGGGTGTGTGTGTGTGTGGGCTGGGGATCATGGGTTGCACTAGTCTGGATACTTGTCGCTCCCTTTCTCAATGGCCAAAGGGGGACATGAGGTGGAGGGTCTTAAGTTGCACCAGTCTGCATACTGGGCCTAATTGTTGCTCCCTTCCTTACTTTGCATATTGGGGAAGGAAGGGGGATGGTCCTGGGTTGCTCCAGTCTGCATACTGGGCCCGGATGTTGTTGCTCTCTTCCCCAATTGGCATATTGGGGAAGGGAGGTGGATGATCCTGGGTTGCACCAGTCTGCATATGGTGTAACAGGAATAGTCGCGTGTTATAGGAAAATGACCGGACCACGAGGATTTGGACCTCCATAAAGGTCCCTTCGTGAGTTATGTTCCTCCACGCCAAGAAGTGGCTACTTCACGCGCCAAGGGAGTGACCCCTTACTTGACAAGGCGCATTGGCGATGGAGACAGGGACACACTTAGAACAGGATTGAATAAGGCTTTGGCAGAGGAAGGACCGGGCCGGACTGGACGGGTACTGAGGTGGAGCCCAAACAACTTGTAACCATTGTTTTCGCATCCTTTGGCCGTTTCTACTGTATCACTGGTATCGGCGAGAGGGGCCAAATTTTGAGCTCCTCTCGTTGAAAAAATTTCCCAAAGAAGTTTTTCAGAGAATTCTATAGATTCGGATTGGGTTAGTTGTGGTGTGTGTGGCGCTTTTAGGGGCCTACGACTCGGGTCACCGAGTTTAGGGCCCCCACCCGGACTTTCTCGATTTCCTGTGTCACCCAGCCTCGCCAGCACTGACAGCTCAGAAATGGCTAGACGACAAGTCGAAGAGCTGCAGGCTGCTTTGGCCGAGGCCGAGGGGCGTGAAGCGGCAATGGCTGCCGAACTGGCTGAGTTACGACAACAGGCAGAAAACGCTGAAGTCGCGGCTCAAAACCCCGCGAACCCACAGGCAAGAATCCCGACAGTTCGAACGCATTTACCGGAAAAATTCGAGGGACGCAGGGACGATCTCGAACAATTCCTAGACGATGTGAGGTCATATTGTGAACTCACCGGTGTGCCCGCGAACCTCAGGGTTGATTACGCAGTGCGCTGTTTAGGAAAGAGCGTGAAAAAGGTGTGGTTTACCAAAAAAGCAGCTTACATGAGGCAAAATCCAGGTGCTGTCGTGGATTTAGCTCTCTTTGGGGATCTGTTGTCTTCTGTCTATGATAACACTGATAAGGTTGCAAAGGCAAGGGATAAACTTGATTCCGTATATCAGGGCAACGAATCAGTTGAGAAGTATGTTGAGCGCTTTACAACCTTGCTAGCAGAGGTAGAAGTCAGTGGGGACCTATCCATGGGGGAGAAAATCCATAGGTTTCGTAAAGGCCTACGTGAGGATTTAAAGAAATATTCAGCAATTAACCCTACAACAGGCAAAGGTTTTGATGATTTGGATGCCTTGATAACTTTACTCACACGGTACGATGCCGCGGTGGGCGGGCCCTTACAGGCAAAGAGACTGAGAACCGGCCCCGGGGGCCCTAACTCAAGCATTGCAACCGCCACCGTTGGCCCAGCACCGCACGTTGCTGGCGTCGGACAGGACTGGACAATCCCCTACTACAGTCATGAATTTGGGATGATGGCAGCTGCACCGATGGTGGCAGCGCCAATCCAGATGGCCCATGGTTACCCTGCGCCGCTCGCCACGGTCGCCGCGATCCAAGGCGCGACTCCTTATCCCCGCAGGGATGGTTTACCTCCCGAGTATCGGAGGGACACTAGAGTTGCCTTTCCCCTCAACAGAAGCTGTTACGCGTGCAATACCCCTGGCCATGAATCTTGGTTTTGCCCACTCAAAAAACTTAGAGAGGACCCTAACGCCTATCTTAATCAACAACAGTGGGACATCTTGCAACACATTGTGAAGGCCAGACAGGAGGTAAACCAGCCTGCTCCACCAATTCCAGGTCTGGCTGGTGATTTGCTGCGGCGACGGGTAGGAGGGGGCCACAACAACTTTAGGTCCCTCGGTGTGGGAGCAGCCCCTATGCAAGGGTGGACAGCACAGGGTGGGGCCGGACGGGGACGGAGAATCAGAGGACGGGGCATTGACGGGGCCGGGCAAGGGGACGCGGTAGGCCATGAGTGGAGTTAGAGAAGGAAACCTCCACACTTTTGTTCCTTGGGAATCTTTTCATTCTTCTATCGAGCAACGTTGTTCTGAGTTTTTGCATTGTTCTTTTTCTTAGAGGCCCCTTTGACAATACCCTACCCGATGGAACGTCTAAACCGACATTTGTTGCAGTACCTATAGGTAAAGCGGAGGACACCTTATCCACTTTCGCTCGTGAGCAACAAGCAAATAAACATTTAAGTGCTTGTTTTCTAATGGGTAGTAAAGTGGCGAAATCCAAGGCAGTGTACCCATGGCTAAAAGGCATGAGAGTTATCCTGCAAGGTACCAAGGGACCTGATGTCCCCTACTCCTATGTAGTTTACCATGCCGGACCCAAATTTAGCGTATCTTTTGCTCAAGCTTTTTCAAATAGGCATTTAGCAATGCTTTTTCATGTTAACTGTACTGGTGTGAAGGGCGTCGCTTTAGTTGATACCGGGGCGACGCACTCGTTCGTCAGACAAGACTTCCTAGCTACTCTCGGAGTGAGGCTGTCAAAGAAGTGTGTGGATGTCCAGCTGGCAGATGGACAGACCATGCGCTCGGCGGGGACAGCTAAGCTCAGGGTGCACTTATCTCAAACATATGTGGAACAGAGGGATTTCATTGTCTGCGAAACTCTGTTGGATGGGGTGGACTTAATCCTTGGGGAGGATTTTCTGAAAGAAAGAAAAGCTTTAATTGACTACAATCATGGCGCAGTTCATCTTAAACCGCCTCATTCCTCACACTACATTACACTCCTCAACCCGCTGCCCCCTAGTGAAAGAGGTACCTTACCGGCGCAAAAAGTGAATGTTATAAGTGAAGGTCAAGCTAGGCGGGCTATGCGAAAGGGTTGTCCAGGGTTTTGGGGGGTTGTGCGAGAGGCAAGGAGTGGACAGGACTCAGTTTGTGCAACACACTATCTCCATAGGGTTGCAGTGGCAACTACAGAGGGGGATAATCCTTGGGACGAAGACAGCGGAGCCACCGGCCTAGATTTAAACGAAAACTCCCGGCGTGTTATTGAGGGTATGACTGACAAGCCACAAGACTTGAAGCAATTGTTGTTAGAGTTTTTGGATGTTTTTCCAGAGAAATTGCCAGATTTACCTCCAGACAGGGGCATCTTGCACACTATACCTATGACACCCGGCCATACGCCGCCCTGTCGCCCCACTTATAGGTTGGCTGAACCAGAAGTGGCGGAGTGTCGGAGGCAGGTTGAGGAATTACTAGCACAGGGTTTCATCAGGCCGAGTGCATCACCATATGGTAGCCCCATATTGTTTGTGAGAAAGAAAGACGGAACATTCCGAATGGTTATAGATTACAGGGCAGTTAATAACTTAACAAGGAAGGACAAATATCCGTTGCCACGGATAGACGATCTTCTGGACAAGCTGCAGGGTTCAAAGTTCTTTACCTCTTTTGATCTCTTGTCAGGTTACCATCAAGTGCGATTACATGAATCCGATGTTCCCAAAACCGCCTTTAGAACACCCTTAGGTTCCTTTGAATTTTTGGTGCTTCCTTTTGGTCTCACGAATGCTCCCTCCACGTTTCAGAGACTGATGAACAGTGTGTTTCATGATTTTATTCGAGAGGGTTTTGTTGTGGTTTACCTAGATGATTTGTTGGTATACAGCAAGTCCAGGGAACAGCACTTAGAGCACTTAACTCGCATCCTTACTCGGCTGAGAGAGGAAAAACTTTATGCAAAATTATCCAAGTGTGAGTTTTTTGCTTACGAGTTGCGGTATTTGGGACATGTCGTGGGGCGCGACGGCATCAAAGTTGACCCTGCCAAAGTTCGGACTATTGTGGAGTGGCCAACACCCACGGGGAGCACGCACGTACGACAATTCTTGGGACTAGCCAACTACTTCCGCAAGTTCGTCCCGGGTTACAGTACGCTCGCGGCCCCCTTAACCCGGCTCACTGGCAAAGTTCCTTGGACGTGGGGAGAAGCTGAAGAGCACGCGTTTCAAAGTTTAAAAGAAACTTTGTCCAATGCTCCTGTACTAGCACTCCCAGACAGTAGCAAGCCTTTCAAAGTGATCTCAGATGCCAGTGACTATGGGGTGGGTGCAGTACTATTGCAAGAAGGTAGACCTGTAGCATACATCAGTAAAAAGCTTAGTAATGCCGAACGCAATTATTCCACAACTGAGAAAGAGCTTGCAGGTGTGTTGTATGCCCTCAAGGAGTGGAGGTGTTACTTATTAGGGCAAACTTTCACAGTTGTTACGGACCATCGCGCGAATAGTTTTTTGCAAACCCAAACCCTACTCTCACCCAGACGGGCGCGCTGGGCGGAGTTTCTACAGTTATTCGACATCCAATGGGAATATGCGCCGGGATCCACTAACCCTGCTGACCCATTGTCTAGGAGTCCTCACTTAGCCGGGGCCCACGTCCGAGCCCTAGCTCGGGCCCAGGCTGGGGTTCAGGCGTCGGTTCAGGCTAGGGCAGGGCCCCTGGGGGAGCACTCTCCCCCTGTCGGAGTAGGAGCGATGGGGGTTGGGGAGGCTGCAGACTCCACCACCCTACCCACGCCGATGGACGGGTTGAGGGGATGGGGAAGGGTTTTAAGTGAGGCATATGAGATAGATGATTGGCTCCATCGTAAACAAAATCGCCGCAAGTTAAGCTTCCATAGTGGCTTGTGGAAGCGCGGTGCGCGCATTTACGTTCCCTCCCACCATATGAGTTCTGACGGTGTCGAACGTAACCTTCGTAGAGAAATCCTGGAAAATTTGCATGGACCACCTATAGTTGGTCATCCAGGCAGGGACAGGACCCTCGAATTAGTTCAACGTTCCTGGTGGTGGCCAGGGATGGCCTCAGATGTGGCTGACTTTGTGGCCCAATGTGACTCGTGTCAGCGTGTCAAAGCCCCAGCACACTTACCTGTAGGGTTACTACACCCTCTAGAAATACCTGACAGAAAGTGGCAATCAATGTCTATGGACCTAATCACTGGACTGCCAAGAACTAAGGAAGGATATGACGCTATCTGGGTTGCTGTTGATAGGTTGTCAAAGTATGCGCACTTCGCTCCGACGACCACTGACGCAAGTGCAGAAGTGATAGCTCAACTGTTACGGACCCGGGTTTTCACCTTGCATGGGTTTCCCACTCACATTGTATCAGACAGAGATCCTAGGTGGGTGGGTCGCTTCTGTCAAGAGCTCTTTCGGTTGACCGGTTGTCGCTCTGCGCTATCTACAGCGTTTCATCCGCAGACCGACGGTCAAACGGAACGAATTAATAGGATCTTGGAGGATTATTTGCGTCATTACGTCACTGGAAGACACAACGACTGGGATAAACATTTGTGTGAAGCTGAATTTTCTTACAACAACACTTTTCAGCAATCAATCAACACTACTCCCTTTAGATTGACGTTCGGTCAGGATCCCACGATTCCCTTCCAGGAAGTCTATGAAGGTGTGACATCTTCTGTACGTGAGTATGTACCAGCAGCAGCAGAGTTTGTACGAAGGATGAGATGGGATCTAGAAAGAGCGCGGACATGTCTCAAAGCTGCGCAGGACCGCATGAAGGCATATGGGACGCGAGGAGAAAAGATGCTCCTATTTTAAAATAGGCCAACCTGTCCTCCTCTCAACAAAGAATCTGAAATTCAAGCATACTCGGACAAGAAAACTCTTACCTCGGTTTATTGGGCCTTTTCCCATCGTCCAGGAGGTATCATCGGTAGCTTTCAGAATTAGGCTTCCAAAAACTCTGAGGGTTCATGATGTCTTCCATGTTTCTATGCTTAAGCCTTATAAGGAAGGTGGGACGGTACAACCTCCTCCTCTACCTGAGATTATTGATGGAGAAGAGGAGTATGAGGTCGAGGCTTGCTAGCTCATAGGGAACGAAAATTACGAGGTCGAAAAACTGCGCGAGAATATCTTGTAAAGTGGACCGGGTATCAGGATATTCATAATATTGGGAGCCAGAGGATAACTTAGAACACGCCAGGGAGGCGTACAGCGGTACTGGGATTTAACCACGGAGCACAGGCCGGAACAAAAGAAAAGGTGGACAAGAAACGTAAAGGACGTGGTAAAAATGCTGAGAAGCAGCGAAGCGCGCTAGCGCGCTTAGTGCTCTGGCAGGTCGGGTCGGCCCTCGGTGCGTCCTTGGGCCACCTTGGAAGCTCTAAGCTTGGCCCTTAGAGTGTACCCTGGGGGTATCCCAGTACTAGAGCGCACTCGGATGAATAGGACGTAAGCGGGGTAGAATGTCTACCTCGGGTGCGTGCGGTGATGACCGCTCACCCTGGACAGGACTCGTCGAGGTAGGGTGTCGTCTACCTCGGGTGCGTGCGGTGTGACTGCTCACCCTTGTCAGGTTTCGGACGTCAATCATGTAATGTCGCGGCA
>KV908761.1:3324-15824 GCA_002005505.1 Botryococcus braunii
GGGGGGGGGGGGGTGCTGCAAGGCACACCTTTCGGGAACTTGGAGAGGACCCCACCAGACAAGTTGGGGTATTTCTTGATTGAATGTGAGCTGAACCCCATGATTCGCTCATCATGTCCCCTCGGCCCTGCGACTCACAGGTAGCCCCTGAGCGTCCCACTGTTGTGCACAACAGTTCACACAATTTGCAATGTGTCAATGTGTGTGCCCCGTGTGCCACATGTGCACGTGCAAAACGTATGGGTGCGTTTTTCAATCCGATGTACACACACCAGTGTTTCTGATGATGCAGCTCTGAGTTTTGTTCGCTCTGCCAGACTGGCAACTCCGCGGGAGCAGGACGTTCTGCGTACCTTGAGTGTGTGTGTTCGCTGCCGTGCTCAGTAATAACAAACAGAGACACTTATTCTTGCCAAGCCTGTGGTTGCTACCACTACTACCGATCAAGGTATGTAGACCGTCCGCTGCCCCTGGGTTGCTAATCAAGCAGGGCAAACAGAACTAGAGGTGCATTAGCAGAAACATTGACACTTGACGCACACACACCAGCCTACACAACATATGTGGACAGGAGAACTGAGGCAGGTAAAGAGGGAGAGAATGGTGCAGACAAAGATAGATAGAGAGAGAGAGAGAGAGAGAGAGAGAGAGAGAGAGAGAGAGAGAGAGAGAGAGAGAGAGAGAGAGAGAGAGAGAGAGAGAGAGACAGAGAGAACCAGGGGAGGAGCAGCGTGAGACTGGCAGCTCTAAAATGCTTGAGATATACACGAACAAAGTCCAAACGCAGAGTAAATGTTTAAAAGAGAATTCACGAAGAGGGAAAGCACCTGGGAAGCTTGCAATAGGGGTATTGGGGCGGAGTGAGGTATTCGGAATCCCTCTTGCAGCAAGGGCCCCGAGCTCCCGTGCGATCCCTCGGTACCCGTGGGGCTCGACAGAGATGTTGGCAGTCGGCCATGCAGATGAACGATTAGAGCCGCAGGACTGCTGGAGCACATGCCAGGTTCGATTCCCGGGGACATCTCCGACCCATCATCAGAAATCCGTCTCGATCCCAGATTGCTGCCCACGACCGATTCCAGGTCTTCTGCAGCCTTAGGCTGCCCAGCAAAAAGCTGGGGCAAATTGATTTTGTCGGGTGGACGACTTGGATCGGGAGCTGAATCGATGAATGGTTGGATGGCGAGCGTGGCATGCTGTCCAGCCTTGACGCGCCTTACTGGCAACTGCATATCCAGCCAACCTCCGCCCGGTAGGTCACGTACCGCACCCTCCAAGGTCTTTTGTGGCCATCGTGTCTACAGGTTGACGGGCTTTTATATTCTGCTTGAATCTTCCCTGCCACGTCTATCAGAAGGCGCATCCAAGGCCAGATCTAGCTGAGCACTCCAACCCAGTAGGATGCATACACACCCCAACTCTCCCCCTCTCCCCAAACACCCACCCACCCACCCACCGACGCATGCGCGCACACGCACACGCACACACACACAGACAGAGAGAAGGGGGGGGCAGAGGGAGAGCGGGGGGGGGGGGAGAGAAGACGGAGGGGGGTTTGCTAAGAAGAGGGAGGGAGGGATCAAACGAATACAAGGCTACAACAAGAATCCATCCAGGTGCAGCTTTCATACCTGCGCTCTCTGGATGCCGTAAACACGGACCGGATCGAAGGTGCCTGCAGGAGACGGACCCAGGAGAAGTTGCTGGCCCAGGCTAATGACGCCTGACACAACTGTTCCTGATACCACGCTCCCAACCCCCTTCACCTCGTACATGTGATCCACCTGCAGTCCCAACCCCATATAAGTCCCTTCTGCCCTTCTCTCTCTCTCTCTCTCTCTCTCTCTCTCTCTCTCTCTCTCTCTCTCTCTCTCTCTCTCTCTCTCTCTCTCTCTCTCTCTCTCTCTCTCTCTCTCTCTCTCTGTGTGTGTCTGTGTGTGTTCCTCTCTCTCTCTCTCTCTCTCTCTCTCTCTCTCTCTCTCTCTCTCTCTCTCTCTCTCTCTCTATCTCTCACACACACACACACACACACACACACACACACACACACACATGCATGTGAGCGCACGCACGCGTGCGAGTAAGCGTGCGTGTCTGCGCGCGAGCGTGCGTGTGCGAGTGGGCGTGTGTGTGCATGTCGTAAAAAAAGAGAAAAGATCGCAAAAATAAAGAAGGGGGCGCACAACCGCATCCCATTTGCAACAGGATGCGGGATAGGGAGGCAAACAGACAAAGCAGAAGGAGCACATTTGGGGTGCAACGATCTCAGATTGTAGCAAGGTACCTGAAAGTGTAGGGGGCCACATTCTGAGGCCGCGTGACCACTACTATCGGATGCGGGAGCCCCTGGGCCCTTCCTGGGAGGGAGCATTCTGCCGCGCCCGCCCCATTCCTGCCCTTCACAATCATTATCGCCCTTTTCGCTGCTGCTGCCGCAACTGCAACCATCCCCAAGCCACCTTCAGCAAATGACGCATGGGCCAGAGACAAACACCCACAGGGAGACGAATCGCATAGTTGCCTGCTTCCTGTGGGTAATCCCCTTCTTTTGAGCCCAAACCGCCCCTTTTAGTATATGGCAGCGCAGCCGCCAGCCCTCCCGATGGGGTGCTGCACACAGAAGGGAATGGAAACAAAGCAAACAAAAAGATGCAAGATCACGAGGATGGGGTGGGGTTGATGAAGGAAAAAAGGGAAGTAGCCGCCCTTGACTGAAAATTGCACAAGGGGGAGGGGGGGGGTCACAAACAAATCAGAAGTGAACCTGATATAACAAACTTCCTTAGATCGGGGTTGCAATGATGACGGTAAAGATAAATACAACCCTCGAAGTACCTGGATGCAGAGGAGCACATATCAGCCAAGGAGCCAGGGGAAGTCCCCATGGGAACTTCGGGTGAGGGCCCCCCTTTGTCCGGGATACCGGTCCCCAGATCGGGACCAGCGTTGGCTGTACATGGCTGCTGCAGAGGCTGCAAACGAGAGAGGAAGGCATGCAGCAGGGAGAGGCCGCTTCCCGTCACTGAAGATACCGCAAAGACGGGCACGGTTATCTGGCTGGACGCACCCGCTTGCGCCTGGAAGTGTGTACATGGACACGCTGCTGCCTCCACTGCCTGTCCATCCCCCACAGACCTCCTTCCTGCATCCTGCTTGGACCTGGCCCTGCGTCAGTCTGATACCCTGCCACCTCCACTGCCTTTGCCCACGCAGAAGCAGAAGAAGAAGAAGAAGAAGAAGAAGAAGAAGAAGAAGAAGAAGAAGGAGACGGAGGAGGAAGAAGAAGCAGAAGCACAGAAGAAGAAGAGACCTTCCATTGCCGTTGAAGATGTGGATGTGACACCCCCCCCCACCCCCAACCCACCCACCCACCCACACGGACGCCTGCACGCTCATGCGGACGCACATACGCGCGCACACCCACACACACTTATGCACAGGCACCCCCTCACTGGTTCTGACCTGTAAGACACATGAACAAATGCTTTCCTGAGACTCAAAGGTCCGGCCAATCCATAAGCCAAGTGTAAAAAACCGATCCTAAATGACCGGCTGGAGTGCGGGATCATGGTAAAAAGGCAGTAAAGTGCGGGCACACCTCGCGTTCGCAAGTGATCTGAGGAGCAACAAAGACCGGCCGAGTTGTTGCCGAGGGTTCAATGGGACCCACCCCGGGGGCCCCGCTAGCTGCCGCTAAGAGATTCCGCATCTCCTGCAGCGTTCCCTCCACTGAAGTCGCCGGCACCGAATCCACCTGCACAAAATCAACCATGATTGCTTACCCTTTTCCACACTGGCAAGAGAGAGGGGGGGGGGGGGAGAGGGAGGAGCGGGGGAAGGGGAGAGAGGGACAGGGACACACACAGAGAGAGGGAGGGGGGGGGGCCGACCTAAATTGAACAAAGCCCCAAGGTGGGGTTGCGTGTGCCGCTCGTACACACACACACACACACACACACACACACACACACACACACACGCGCGCGCGCGCGCGTACCAGCACTCAACCAAACCAACCCAGAGAGGTCCGTAGAGCGGTGAGGGGAGGGGGGAAGCACACGATACCTTGGTAAGGAGAATGGCAAGAGGGAGGTCCAATGCCAATGCGGCAGCCAAGTGCTCGCGTGTGACCCGATTAACCCCCGAAGAGGGGCACACGCACAGCAGTACACAGTCCGGAAGCATGCAGGTCAGGCCGTACAGCGCAGTCTTGAGGTACTTCTCATGCCCTCCCAGGTCAATAAATCTCAACACCTGCAAGATGACGGACAAGGAGCAGGCCCATCAAGCTATGCAGCACAGTAGGATGAGTCCCATGTGCCATGACTTAGGCAGCAAGCAAGCCGTGAGTACAGTCACAAAGCACAGCAGCACCCCAAACTTACAATCACGAGCATGTTAAGTCACAAGGACAGGAGCGAGAGTGAAGCTACAGTCATATGCATACAAAGCCACAAGTACAGCAGCGCAATCCTACGATTATAGTCAAGAGCATGCACAGAAGAAGCACAGCACCCCAATCCCAAATTTACAGTCATGAGCATGCAATGTCGCGAGTACACAGCGCATTCCCAGAGTCACAAATACACAAGTCACATGTGCGTTGGCGTCAGCTGAAACTCCATTCACAAGTACACGAGTCACAGGTGGCGCGAGGCAAAGGCTCTGCCACAAGCACGCAGGTCACAAGCACAAGGGCAAGCACAGCAGCGCAGTCAGTAACAACGCTCATTAGCATGCTAGCCAAAAGCATGAGAGTGCTGTCCGCAAGGACATTCACGCACGCAGGCAAGCCCCAGGTACAATGTCCCCTCAATGTTCAAGCTCTTTTTCCTCTTTTGAGAAAACTACTTTTTTTCGGGGCTCTGTTTCATTAGTTAGTATTATCCCACAGCCAAGTCTAATATCCCGTCTAGTTGGAAACCACGCAAGTCAGGCAGTACACCTCTCGCTCCGAAACCTCCTTTTCCGTGGTGTGAAGTGATTCCACCATGCAAGCATGACAAATATCAGCATCTGCAACCGCATGGGTCCACAGCACGCATACTCAGGCAAACAGCAGCGCCCCCAGGTCCTCCGCTTTTAGACAAGGAGAGGGGGCGGAGAGTCTGTTGACAGTCAACATAGTCACGCGGAATGGCACTTGACGTTATGACATGCGACGTATGAAACAGATAATATACACATTGAAAGGACACTTGCCATAAGCGGCATGCCCATTTTGGTTGTTGATTAGGCCAGGCCATGCTCGGAGATTGGGTTCCATGCCCCGACATAGCGTAGCCATACCGATTGAAGGTGTGGATTTCCCTTCCCCCCCCCCCCCTCCTACCTACCTCGACACCATCCCAGACATCCTCCCCCCAACCTAAAATCCACCCACATGATGATGCACTGAGCATCCCCTGCATGCATGGTGTGTGTGTGTGTGTGTGTGTGTGTGTGTGTGTGTGTTTGCGCGCGCGCGCGCGCGCGAGAGAGAGAGAGAGAGAGAGGAGAGAGAGGAGAGAGAGAGAGAGAGAAGAGAGAGAGAGAGAGAGAGAGAGAGAGGAGAGAGAGAGAGAGAGAGAGGAGAGAGAGAGAGAGAGAGAGAGGAGAGAGGAGAGAGAGAGAGAGAGAGAGAGAGAGAGAGCGAAGAGCGGGGGCGGCAAGCGTATCAACCAGCGAGAGGCCGGGGAGAGAAAGAACTGGTGGGGGGTGGGGAGAGAGGCGAGGGGGAGAGAGAGAGAGAGAGAGAGAGAGAGAGAGAGAGAGAGAGAGAGAGAGAGAGAGAGAGAGAGAGAGAGAGAGAGAGAGAGAGAGAGCAAGGGCGAGAAGCCAACCTTGCCAGCAAGCGTGGCAATCTCGGCAGGAGTGTGAGGGGCAACGCCAGCGTAGTTGAGCACCCGCCCATCTGCGTCGTAGCCCGTGATGAGCTGAGCTATGGAGGAGGTGCGCCCACTCACGATCTCGTGCTTATGCCGCAGGACTGACAGCCGAGCAGACCCACGCCCATCATCCAGTAGCGGACGGCCCTCCCTCCCGTGCGTCAGGACCGCCACCAGGGTGCTCTTTCCGCTATCCACCCCTCCCACCACTACCCCGCCAGCACCCTGTCAATGCTTCGGCCCATTCCCTGCCTTTCTGTGTGCCATGCTAGTGTGTACACACAGACGCACGTGCGTGTGTGTGTGTGTGTGTGTGTGTGTGTGTGTGTGTGAGAGAGAGAGAGAGAGAGAGAGAGAGAGAGAGAGAGAGAGAGAGAGAGAGAGAGAGAGAGAGAGAGAGAGAGAGAGAATGTGGAAGAGCGAGAGAGGCTGTCTGTGTGTGACTGTATGTGTTCAGGGAGAGGCCAAAAAAGAGAGGGAGCGGGGGGAAGAGACGGGGGAGAGGCGTTGACGCCCCCTCCCCGACTCTTCTTCCACACACAGTCCTTCCCTTCCTCTCTTCTTCACACATCCTTACCCCCATCAATACGCCGACTGATGCCCAAAACGACTGCCCCATCCGCCCTTCCTCCACCTCTCTTTCTTGCCACCCCCACACCACCACTCAACACCATCTCAGTGCCCTACATCCACTTGCATTCTCAACAATTTCCCTCCCCTCCCTTCCCAACCGCCGCAATTCCATTACCACGTTAGTGATCCACCCCACGGCAAAGCCTACGATCTTGTGCAGGATCCAATGCTTTCCCTGACCCTTCTCTCTGCCCCCCTTCTCTCCTATGGCCCCACGCTTTGAAGTACACATCTAGTGAACTGTGACTGGGGAGCGTCACTCACAGACCTCCTCTAGCTGTGCCAAAAGAAGCTGAGGAATGCCCAACATGTTGTGGCACCTCTCCCCCAAGCTCAAAACCTTTCCCAGCTGCGCCGACCCAGGAATGTGAACTGCATTAAGCGTCGTGGGACCTCCCTGCAAGCAATGTGCCTACCCGAGCTATGCACCTCCGTCCAAGGAACGTGCCTTCTCTGGCTCTGCCAAATTGGGCTGGCGGAATGCTGGAACCCCCTGTGCCACCTCCCTTGCAGCACCATGCCTCCCTTAGCTGTGACAAAAGAGTCTAGGAAAATGCCTACGGCCCGCTGTGGCACCTCCCTCCAAGGACATTGCCTTGCCCCAGCTGCGCCAGAAAAGGGCCTGGGAATATCCCATAACCCCTGTGGCATCTCCTACCAGATTTGATGCCTTCATTTCAACAGACGGATTAAGACAAAAGAATGCTTACATGCCCCTGTGGCACCTTCTTCCAGTACCTACTCCTTCCTCAGCTGTCAAAACAGGTAAGGAGTGGCCGTAAGCCCTGTGGCACGTGCCTTCTCAGACCACGCCTTCCCCAGGTGTGTCCAAGTAGCTGGAGTTTGTATCATCCCCCTACATCCAGGATGTCTAATTCTTAGAAGGAATCTAAGGGCACCTCCCTACAGGCAGGATGTCCAATTCTTAGAAAAATGTAAGCGTGTGCATTAGCCGGCACAGTTCTACCCGAATATGGCATAGCAGGGGCACCCTCTCTCCCTCTCTGACAGTTTCCTGATGACTTGTTTAAGTAATCTTTCTCCTTAGCAGCACGGGATAGTACCTGCAACTCGGAGGTCGGTGTAAGGGGCTTCGTCTATGCAGAGGCGGTACACACGCACCAAAGCACATGTGCCGCCCCGGCAGCCTGGGAACTTTCCCAACAGATGCACTGCTGCTTGCACCTCGCGAGCCATGGAATACAATGTTGCAATGGAGGCATCCAAATCAGGCAATGGCAGCCCCCGTAGGTATCCGTCATCCTCCACTCCCACTGTCGCCTCCCCTTCTGTCAGCACCTTGACCACTACCCTTTCCCAAGACGATGAAAGAGGGAAGGCAAACCAAGCATGTAAACGTTGCATAAATCACATCAATCAAATAGGAATATGCGGTCAGATACTTTCAATTCACATGTGACGAATAGTATGGACAAAGATTTCTCATGTGCATTTCCTTAGAAATTACAACACGGACACATATTGGTCGAGGGTCACCCTGCTCTGTTGCTTTTTACAAATACTCAACCTGCGAGTCGGATAAACTTTGCCTTGACAGAGCTGACGCATGCCTTTTGGAAATCAACAGGGTTGCACACTAATGTAATGTGCTGCCATACTACTGAACATGCCTTGTGTCTCTGCGCATTAACCATATGTGACAGAAGGAGTGCTGTCACGATGTGGATGTAAAACGCATGCTCCGAGGCTTCATCGGCACAGAGTAAAGAGGCAACTACCGCATTATATGAGACTGGCTTCCAGGCTCCAGAAATCCCCCCAGCCCTCATAACAAAACATATTATCTCCCTAATCCTATAGTCTCCCCAAGCAGAATAATACCCTTACGTCCATGATCTGCAAAACGCACAAGTATGTTGCTGCTTTCAGCGGTAAGCCAGGCCCACCAGAAACCAACACAGCATCCTCACATGAGCACAGAAACCTCATGCTTTTTGCACATGAGGTTACAGGGGCCCACCGTAGTAGAAACACTCTCCGTTGCCCTCCGACAGGCGGAACTTCAGCTGTGTCACCTGTGACACATCAAACCTGATAAAATCTATGATCTGGGATTCTGATCAGGTATAAGTGCGCTGAATGCCCACTGGGATGTATGAGTCTGAAGAATTCTTCAAATATCTCGCCAACTAGACAGTGTCCCAGGTGTGTTAGCCGTGAATGCACCCAATGAAGCAAAAAATGCGGTTTATGAGCTTCTCATGGCCCAGACCTTGCTAAAGCATGCTCAGAGGACATTGTTATGGGCTCAGCAAAGCAACTGTGTCCCTTGGTAATCCAACATCCGGGCGTACCAGCTGGTGGAAACGTTGCGGGGTAGGTTCTTTGAGTCTGAGTTTATATTCCACATTGCCTTCTTCGGACTCTGCCTCGATGTGCGTGATAGCTTCCTCTTGCTGTGTGCTTTGTCCTCTTTCGTCCTGTGTTGAGCACTGTCTGCTGCCACCTACGCTATTGCGTTGATCTCCCTTTACTATGCAGCTCCCAGGGGCGGACAAACACTGACTGGCCGCAGCATTCCGGCTCCTTGCTCGCCGTTGAGCATTATTCCTGCTCCAGGACATGAAAATGAAAATTCTCATACGCACCGACTACGACAAGCGTTTTACAACGAATTCAAATATCAAGTCCGAAACTTATTTCCACGTTGTCACACTGTTTGCTTGCCCCAAGATGCTTACCGAGACAGGATGTCACAATCAGATGTTACGGGGCCCTTTCGCACCTTTTGTTTGGGTTGCGTTTTTCCCTCTGCATAAGAGGGGGAGCCATAGAAACCCATTGAACAGGGTTTCTTTTGGACCCGAGGTCCAAGTCATCCAAATCTGCCTCGAACATCGGCAACCCCTTCGTTTAAACCTTCCGCAACCTGGACCTAAAAGACGCGATAACGACTGCTCCATAATGTTAATAACCATCCATCTTGAGAAATAGTAGGCAAATTCCTGGCTACTTTGATGGTGGCCAGAATGGGTGATGCCCCGGGCGATATGAATTCCCGGTGCAAGGATAGGCCAACATACGCAAGGTTTGGCTGTGCCATTGCCAATGCTCATTGGCACAGTGTAAAGGCCGACGCGTACCTGCTAGGATTCGGGTGACATCAGCGAGAAGCCCAGTCCTGGGAGACACAATTTCTGGACTCCCAGACTCAGGGACCCTCATATTGTCACTGATACTTCATCCACTTTCTTGTAGGACTCATCCACTCATCCCCTGCGATATTCTCAGACACACACACACACACACACACACACACACACACACACACACACACACACACACACACACACACACACACACAGAGAGAGAGAGAGAGAGAGAGAGAGGGGGAGAGAGAGAGGAGGAGAGAGAGAGAGAGAGAGAGAGAGAGAGAGAGAGAGAGAGAGAGAGAGAGAGAGAGAGAGAGAGAGGAGGGAGGGAGGGAGAGAGAGAGAGAGAGAGAGAGAGAGAGAGAGAGAGAGAGAGAGAGAGAGAGAGAGAGAGAGAGAGAGAGAGAGAGAGAGAGAGAGAGCGCGCTCTTTCACTTTGTTGCAATAGTTGGCCCATGGGTGTACTCTGTGGCTGCGCACTGTTGGGTCATGTGGGTCAGCTGATCAGGTGTTTGCGAGTTTGTGCCCCGAGGGTGGAATACACATGCTCCATGCCTAAGCTGATGAACAGACAGGGCATCGTGTGAAACATGGCAACAACTTCTTGAAGCGGATTTTATGCCCACACTTGTTAAGAAGGCTGTGACAAGAGTTGTGAGAATACACACGACCCATGCGTAAGCTGATGAACCGACGGAGGCGACGGGGCACTGTGTGAAACACGGCAACAATTGTTGCAATTTCTTGATGTGGTTTTTATGCCCACGATGTTGAGGAGGCTGTGACAAGAGTTGTTTAAATTGTTCCGAGCATCAACCAACAATTTCAACACATTCATCAGCGGCTGGATCAGATCATCGTGGCAATCGCCGAAAGCAACCACACCAGTGAAGAGCTCCGCAAGGCTCAAGAGGAGCTCCGTGCATGCAAACTGCGCAGTTCAGAAACTCCAAACAAATGAATTCGATTGTTTACAAGGCCCCCAAAGAAGATCGCCGAATGAAAGTCTCCAACCTCTTCCTCGATGATGTCTCCAGAGTTCCACGAGACTCTTTTACACGAGACTCTTTTACAGGAGTTGAAGTCCCTTATTTTTGGACCTTTGTTTGCTCTTTATGATGGAATCATAGAGTGTCGGCATGCGGGGCGCCCCAAAACTGGTTTATCCGAAGGTCACAGTTAGGTCAGGTTTTCACCTGTTGAGGACAAGCTCTAAAGTATTCTAAACAAGTGCGGTTCTATGGCATTGTGATGGATGATAATTTAGAGCTAGCGCACGTGCAGCTACGCAACAGAGAGCTCCAGATGGCCCACAATTGGCTGTGCAAGAGGCCAACGGGCCCCCGTACCCGAACATGCTTGTACTCGCCAGTCCCAAACCTGACCAAAATGGGATGGATGCTTGTGGATTGGGGCGGCCCACAGCCTGTGGGCCACAGGCCGACACTAAATGATTCCAGTATTAACTGAGATACGTGTGCTGAGCAATCAGGGACTTAATTAAGTCCCTGATAACTTCCATCAGGGAGTCCCTTGGGCCTCCGTTGACTTTACAAAGGAGGACGTTGAATGCTTTCAATTGGCGCTCCAGACCTTCTTACCGAGCTAGTAAGCGATTGGTCTTCAATTGTTTGGAGTGCCAGCACTGCACGCAGCTGCTCTTAGACTTTTCTGAGCTCATCATTGGTTCGGTTAGTTTCTGCGATAGCCTTTGATCTAACTGCTGGTGAATGTGTTGGAATTGCCGGTCGATGTTCAGAACAAGGTCAGCACCCACCTTTGTCACGACCTCCTTATCCAGTGTGGGCATAACATGTTTTCAGGCCTCCTCAATTGAGCGAGGCTAGCGGACTAGCATCGGCATTAGTCAACAGAGGTATTAGAGCGAGGTCGCTTGTCCCCTGAGAGCGTAAACGTAGAAGTCCTTCAAACAGGAGAGAGTTCACCTGGAAAAGTAAAAACCTTGGCTAGATCCGGTTAGAGCATCTGGTAACATGTTGGAATAGTGCAATTGGGAATCCTATCGGCGATACGCTATCGCACATCGTGGCACGCAATGCCGTTGAGAACCCACGTCAGAACGGTCAGTGACTCGAGCAGTTTATCCACCTCAATCCCTTAGCCTGTACCGGCCTACAGGCGTGGAGGCAAATGGCTTTGGTGAAACGCAGAAGGGAAGCAAGGAAGGCTCTGATGCAGCTATCGTAAGGGAAAATGAAGCTTAGTTCGGCCGTGAGACTTGACGCAGGAAGCCGCAGTTCCCATTGCAGAAGGTTAGGGAGTCGATGCCCATCGAGGCCTGCGAATCAGGCGACCATTCTGCCCGTTTGCAGGGCTTCGTCCTTACCCAATTATGTTGTTGATGCTACAATTACTCGCCGTGGATTGCTTGCAACTGGCATCATCTCGGGGTCCCTTCTGCCTGGCGTTGCAGGTGAAGGGGACATTTCCGCACCGTCACTCGGGCTCGCTCTGTGGCTGCCTCCCACTGAAACGCGAGTAAAGCTCAGATAATCGTTCGTGTCTACTCGCAGGCGCAGAACAAGTTGCAGGTCCCGCAGCGTACGACTTCGATGTGCAGCAATACGAAGAGATTACTAGCCTAACCAAGTTCGCAGGCCAAGTTACAGTTGTTTTGAACATCGCTAGCGCATGACCCCTTCAGGTCCGTGATCAATACCAGTATTTTTCCCCGAGGCTCAGACTAGGTAGGAGGCTGCTGGGCCGGCTTCAGAAGGTGTTCAATAAATCAAGGGCTATTGTAGCGAAAATCGGGTCGCCTTGGGTTGATAGTTTCCACTGGTAATTAGAAATTCTAGTTGATTTAGTGACTTGCTTAGCAACTCCTGTATGCTGCTCGTTGGTATGCTGCATTTGTTACATATTG